>OMKY01087914.1:0-10215 GCA_900302395.1 Bregmaceros cantori | reverse complement strand
TTTTCTTCGCACGTTTCTTATGTCTTTTTTTCCCCTTCCTAAGATCTATGTCTGACATACCTCATTTGGCCAAAATATTCGAGTCGAAGGGGTTTTTATCGAGTTCTGATCGGGAGCTACTCTTCTACGCAGCCATCCCGCGCTCGGCCAACCGGAAGTATTTCTTCCCCTGTTGTTTTGCTATTTTATTTTATAGTAATATTTTCTGACAACAACAACAATTGATTTACTTTGACTATTAAAAGTGACAATGGTGCCTCTTGCGGGATAGCTTGGATATTGCCAAATTTTCCAGTATCGGGACTCAGTAGTGAACTTTGTTTGAGGAGTATATTATATGAAATAACAGAACTACAAACATAAATGACAGGTATGGCTCTCTGAGATGATCCCTGGGCAGCTCTTAATAGGGAGGCCGTTAGCTTGGAACTCTCCACCCCCCACTCCAGCTGCCAGAAGATGGTACAATGGAGGGCGTGGGGGAGGCAGGATGAGGGAGCTTTCTTGGAAAGCTGAGCTAAGTGCCCCTAAAAACCCGCTGTCAGACCCCCAGCCGGCGCACAACAAGCACTCAGCGGGCGGCCACGCGCGCGGCGCCGCGGCCATGCACCGCCTGAAAGGAGAGGGCGCAGGGTGCGGTATAGAGGTGAAGTGGAGTTAACACCCACAGACTGTTTGGCGTACAGAGATAATCTCTGTGCCCGGTGGAATGTTAAGCTGACCTGGTCCACAGTCCGTCTACAGTCACATATTTGCCCCCTTAGCCGTGTTGTACAGTAGCTGACTATTAATACTTAAAGGGGTACTATGTAGGTTCTGGCATTTGTTATTGAGAGAAACATATGTTCCTTTCCTTCATTTCAGACAATTTAATTCACTGATGACATCACATGGCTGAATTTCAGCTTGCAACCCAATTTTGGAAGGATCACTTCCAATCACACTTCCATTGTCGTGTCATCTCGTGTCATTGTGTCCCCACTCCACTCAGCAGCAGTATATCCCCAAAACGTGGAGCGTTGGGGATGTGACGGTTTTGCATGTGCCACCACATAACAGCACTGCAGATCCTTTGTGTTAATGCGATAACTATTGGATGGACGGATTTCGCTTCGGTGTGTCAATAGCCCCGTTTACATGGTACCAAAAATCCTAAATATAATCCGCTTATAGGTGGATCTGCCTCAAAAGCGCTCATGTAAACACTTCCAGATCCACTTCAAGTGGATCGGAATACATCTTAAAGCGGAATAGATTTATGCCGGTCGGCCATTCACGCACCGATATCACTCGCGGACTTGTCGAGTCCGAGACGTGTGACTCTGAGGCTGGGCACTTTAGCTCCCCCCACTTGGAGTTGCGAGCCGGCACCAACCCTCCCGCCTGCGACTCACCACTCGAGGTCCGAGCTAAAGTGTGGGCCGTGACCGAGGGGTGAAGGGGCAGCAGCGCGGCCTGTGATAAGCTATGACATTGCCAGTCGGAATGGTACGCGCCCGACTTATTCCAATCCAAAATGCTCTGACCATGTAAACATGGCGTAACTATGGACCCAAAAAGTGTCCATGTATACAGGTATTTAATCCACCTAAATTCATTCAGATCCAAAAAAGTGTCCATTTAAACGGGGCTAATGAGTGGGTTCATTAACTGATATGAATGTTCTGAACGCCAAGGTTTTTCTTTTTTAGCTTTGTTTTCGGGGATATACCGAGGATATAGACGACTGCATAGTCCTAGTAATTGTCCACATTTCCCAGTGAACTCTTGGAATTGTGGCTAATTGAGTTCAGTCCCCTGCCCACTGGTATTCGACATACTATACCTTTTGAGAACTGTATTCTAGTGAAAATATTGACATATTTGTAGTTTTCTCAAGTTGATTTGTTGGGGCATTATTACAGTGTATTTCATTAGATTTTCAACGCACTACATTTCTGTACTACTCGTTTCTCTACTTATCTAATTTTATTTTTGCAGCTTGCAGATGGTGACGTAGTGTTGTGTCCCAGGACAAGAACACAGAGAACTTGTTCAGGTTAGCGTGCTCAGTGCACTCTAACCTCATGTACCAGCTAGCTACAATAAAAACTGGTCCTGATGTAAATACTCAATCCCACACACCAGCTACCTACAATACTAACTAGGAGCACTCAGACAGTGCAAACCTGCGCCGAGGCCATGGGGTCACTGATGCCAAAACATTTAGACACTATTATGTTACTTATAGGCTACAGAAATGCACCAAAATGTAATCACTTGTCACCACTGGTACACGGGCACGCTCTTGGTGTTACGCGGGATTATAGTCATAAAGATAAATATTTTCACGATCTGCCGGAGGTGGGATGCGAATCCGGGGTCTTCATCTTGGCAGACGGTAATGCTAACTCCTACACTGTCGGAGCTGTGTACCATGCAGTAGAGTGGAGGGAACAGCTACGTGTTTCTGGAGGTGATTACAGTTTGTAAGCTCATAACAGTTGTCAACTATTATGTTACTTATACGCTACAGAAATTCACCAAAATGTAATAACTTGTTCCGTTTGTCATTTCCAACATCTGAACAGGTTGGTGCAGGTAACTATCTGGTCCTGACTTAACATCTCCACCTCACACACCAGTCTTCTACAACTGCCTGGTCTTGTAATTATACCCCCATAATGTGGAGCGTAAAGGATCTAATGTTTTTGTGTGCGCCCCCGCGACATACGATCCTCCATGTCAACATGATTACTTTTGAATGGATAGAATTGTCCCGGAATTTATGTTAGTACCATAACTTCCAACTGGGTTGATAGATTTGCCCAAAAGGTATTTTGATTCATTTTTACAATAGTTCTTTGGTTTTAAGATTAAGCAGACACATTTGAATGAATGAATGAATGAATGAATGAATCAATGACAACGCATCGTGCACGCATCGCACATCGCTAGATGTTTGCATTGGGTCTTGCATCTAGGTCTTGTACGGGCTACGCGATACGTGGGCAGAGTTTGTTTGTCACGCCTCCACACCGCTTGTCCTACCTATTGCGCTGTGACTGGATAGCATGATTTGATCAACCCTTTTTTTTACGTTTTCCAACCCTGATTTTACCAGACCCAATAATCGTTCTAATCATGTGCGATTTGTTGGTTCTGGCTCGCCAGGCTAGCTGTCTGTCTATCCTAATAGATTAACGATTAATCATTGACATCCCTAGGTCAGATAGCATGGCTGTGCATGCTACTCTAACTCATCACTATGCAACATCTCTTCCTGCTGATAATATTCCCCACATCCCTAGAGTGTTGAGGTGGGTCCTCTCCATAGGAAGTCCAGCAGGGTCACCAGGGTTGAAGGTTCTCTGGTGGGCATGGGGGGATGCGGAGGGTTAGGGGTCAGCTAACAGGGTTATGCAGGGCCAGGCTGTGAGGGATGGGGTGACTCGAGACTGGGTGATGTGTGGGATCTCGCCGGTGGTTTGACATTTTAACTACCCTCAGTTTCCAGAGACCCCAAAACATGCAGCCTCCTCCCCCACGCAGACACCCCCTCACACAGGGAATTACCAACTGTGGTTTGTTTTCTGGGCATTTATATTCTTACTGTGTGTTCAATCCCAATACGACCTGGCATGTAGCTAGCAAGTCATATTAAACGTAAACAGTTCAGACGCTACCTCCCCTGCCACAGTGCACCACGGCGCATAGCATATTCAGTGTCAGTGCCACACTGTATGCTTTGGCTGCGGTAAATGCTACGAAGATGATGGAAGATAAAACAGGTTTCTCTTTTGGGTCATTCGTGGCACATCCAATTAGACAGAGGAAACCACATCATGACGTGCAGTGACTAATTTCCCAGGAAAGTCCAAGATGGACAAATGCCTTATTTTGCAGTGAGCAGCCATCTGGCATGGCATGATGGCATTAGCCTGGTGAGCCAGAACCAACCCATTGTCCACGCATCGCACATCACTAGACACTTGCCTTAGGTCTGGGAAAATCCGGCAAGCCGCCGGTACAGATCGAATTGGCCAATCAGTGCGTACGTGGGGGGAGTTTGTATGGGCTATGCGAGGCCTGGGTGGAGTTTAGTTGTCATGTCTCCACGCCGCTTGTCCCACCTACTGTGCTGTGACTGGATAACATGATTTGATTGACACAGTTTTTTTTTAAAATGTTTTCCGACCCTGGTTTTGCCAGCCCCAATGTTCCTTCTAATCATGTGCGATGCGTGGTTTCGATTCGTTGGTTCTGGCTCACCAGGCTGTGATGGCATGGGGCTACCATGAAGAAGGGTCCTTTTCCGCGCTGATCACATTAGAGGCTCTGGTTAGGGATGTTGAAAAAGCCAGCAACGTGGTTGGTTGCATTGGGTTTGAACACGCGTTTACAATTCAATTATGCTATTTGCTCAGCATGAAAAGGTCAACTTTGTCAATTTGCAGTGACACATAATCCAAGAACTAGAAGAGGTAGAAACAAACGTTCTCGTCAGAGATTATATAACAACAACTCTTCACCCATTACGGAGGCTTTTTGGATAATACATAAACCATACAACCTATGACTTGAATAACACAGTGCACTGGAAATGAAGCCTTTTCGTTTGTTGAATATAGACGTTTGAACATTTACGAAATATCTTTAGAGAACTGTCGCTGTTCACCCACACCGTAAAAACCTCAGCCAAGACTACAAGCCGTTTTACATTTTTCTGAACATTTATCTGCATCGTAAGTGGCATTCTCTTATTTTATTGACTGCATTAGTGTGAAAGGCGAGCTGAGCTGCAGCATATGACCGTGAGGGGAAGCGATCTCACAGTGATGGCGCTGTGTGTACTATGAACGAAGCCACATTCATGGGCCAATGTATGGCGCTGGATGCAACGTTCGATCCGACTGCGCCACAGAGCCAGTCCCTATCTGCATCACTTTTAATTCTTGAATTAGGTCTCACCATGAATTTTCCCCTTATGGACAAAGTTGACCAAACATCAATTGTGGCACCTGCGTTTTGTATCATCACAGAGCTCAAACTGACTCCATTCTAGCTGTTTGCTCACTCTGCTACAAACACATAAACAGTGCATTAGAATAATTGAGGCACGAGGAGTCGGCATCGCAGCATTAATAATTATCTCTGTGCTCTCAGAGTAGTAGGCAAAAGCTTTAAAAGTTACTGACACTCTGCACTTGCTTTCCTGTTGCCGTGACAACGATGGAGTGCCTGGCATGCTTTTGTCACAGTGTCCATAGGAGGACACTCCGATGGGAAACACACTCCCCATGTTAGATTCACATTCTTAGTGTTTATTTGGGACACTTGACCGTAACCTGCTATTTACTCACCTTGAGAAGTTTGGTGTGCAGACAAATAATTAAATGCTCCGCGGAAGCACAGATCTGCATGATCTGCGTAGGGGAAGAAGTGATTAAATTTTGGTGCATATCTGTAGCCTATAAGTAAGATAATAATACTTGATCACCAACTTACCGATAGATCGCTGGGCCCTTACGGCGGTCACGTGACCAGATGTGACCAGGTCGTGGTGGCAACTGGATAGTTCCATAATAATGACTTCTCCGGCACAGAACTGGCATCAGAAAAGATTAAAAATGCATTGTTCTTTGTTCTGGCCACTATGGAGGCATGCAGGGTTTGAAACTAACACTCCTCACTCACCAATAGACAAGTTTACCCGCAAAATACAGGGGGCAGAAACAGACTTCCCGCGCCTTATTGTTGCCTATGCCAACTTTGGTACTTGACCGAGGTCCGAGCACACAAAACACACAAAACGCACAGCAGTTAAAATTCCAACCACTAGATATCGTCTGTGACAAAATCCGACTTAAAGTTACTCACCGAGTGGTCACATGTTCTTCTCGACCAATAGGCTGGCTGCTTTTACTAGTCATTCCAAAAGGAATGAGAAATTGAACGAGTTGCACTGATTATTAAATCATGCATTTGTGGGTCACAGATCCACACGACAGCATTTGGGTGTTGAATAGCTCTTTGTTTATTGTTACACATCTACAAATGCACTAGACATGATAATAAGGCTGCAACTCGTGATCCGTTTTGCCATAGTACATTTGTGATCTAAATATAGAAGAATAATGACAACTTTATTTTAAAAGTAACTAAGTTAGTTACTTTTTGTTACTTTTAATTTATATTCAGTCGAACCATTTTAAACTAGACGCACTCAGAGATCGCAAACCTGTGCCGTAGTGGTACAAAAAAATCATACTTTTAGTGCTAGCAGTATGTGTGGCAAGCTATTATCAATACAAGTGCTCACAGAGTAGCACGATTGCGATTGACGCCACCGGCAAACATGCTCAGCATAAGACAACTACATTTCCCAGCATCCAGCGCAACCTGGTCTGGTCTGGTGACTTGACCAGGGTAAGTGCCCAGTGATGTAAGTTGGTGATTAAGTATGATTCTGTTACTTATAGGCTACAGAAATGTGCCAAAATGTTATCATTGGTCATTTCCAACAACTCTACGAAATTTCATCCAGATCCATGCACACCTTTTTCAGTTATCCTGGTGACAACAACTGGTGTTACCAATACAGTAGACACTTTATTGAAAGTGGGTGATAATTCAATCAATATCAATCAGACAACAGTGGGGTGTGGGGCGCGCACGCACACACACACACACACACACACACACACACACAAGATGTAGCGTGCCAGTGCATCTGTGCTGGAGGAGGTCCGACGGTTACTGGGGTTTGTAAGTCAGTAGGAGGATTTTGTATTTTATATAGAACCTGATAGGGAGCCAATGGGGTGCTGTGTTTCAGCTCCCAGGGTTCTCACCCGAACCAAACCCTGGCAGCTGAATTTTGGACGTACTGGAGCCTGTCTAGCGCTTCGCTCGGAGTCCCGGACAGGACTCCATTACAATACTCCACCCAGGAAAAGATAAAGGTGTGGTGTGGATGAGTGTTTCGGCGACAGAGTCAGTGAGTAAAAATCGGAGGTGGGAAATGTTCCTCAGGTGAAAGAAGTCGGATTTGGTGATGGAATTGATGTGTGATTGGAAAGGGAGGGAGATGTGGGTTACACATCGACATTCGTTTCGACGTTCGTCTATTCCGACGTTTCTTCTCTCCGACAGCTTTATTCAGAGATGTTCAAATTTCAAGTCTTCTTGGGCAAGTCAAGTCAAGTCCTAAGTCAACTCCAATTCAAGTCAAAAGTAAGCAAAAGTTTTGTTTTTATAACAACATTGTTTCATTTTTTGCTACTTTATTAAAATCTGATTCTGGAGCTAAAATTACAGCATGTCAATGATGGTAAACATGGTAAATTTGCTGCCCCGACACAGAAGCGCCGCCGTTCTGACATGAACCCTAACGTTAACCTTAACCATAACCAGCAGGGACTGGAGAGAGGTCGGCGACTTACCGGTGTGCTGCTGCAGCGGTGGAATGGAGAGAGGGCGGCGCTGTGCTGCTGCGGCGACGGTCGTTCGCTCGGTCGGCTAATCGAAATGCTGGCACTGACACCCAGTGGGGAGGAACATTGCTGTTCCGATGCATTGTGGTAGATGATCGGAGTGGAGAAACGCGGGGTTCATAAAGCTCATGATGGTAGCCACTACTCTTTCAAGGAGTTGAAAGAGCAGTGCTCTTGAAAAAAAGTTGTTCAGATTGCCGGGGTCCAGGCTAGGCTTTTTTAAGATAGGAGTGACAGATGCAGGCTTGAGACTGATGTAATGGAAGCGTTGATTATCTATGATGACCGAACAAAGGGTAGTGACGAGTGCTGGTATCAACTCAAAATGAAGTCAATTTTGGTTCTTCAAATTAATGCTTTCTTTAATAAAATATGTGCATTTTATATATCTTTCCCACATGAATTTTGTCAGCGCAAAACTGTGGACAATTACAATGATAGAATACAGTGGCGATTATTGATTATTATATTTGTAGGCAACTCATTACATAATTGATTAGTCAACTTATTAGAAAAACAGTGTGGTGGCAGTCATTAAAGTACACTAGTATAGCGAACTCTGGGTTCAGGTAGAGCCATGAAGCTCTAGCACTCGAGGCGAGGGTCCGCCCATTCATCCATCCGTAATAAGTTTCCCTTCTGTTGAAAGCCCTGATGTAAAGTTCACCACAAGCTCAAGATGTCCGTGATGAACAATACTTTGTCCACAACATACAATGACATTTTCAAACCATTCCAGTTGTTTTGGCTTCATCTCCATGAAGCCAGTTTATGCAGACAATGTGCTCCCAGAGTGGTTGCTTGAAATCGACTACCTCTTATGTTGAAGGGATTCTTAGGAAACACACACCACACTCAACATTGATCTCTTTGTGTTGAGTTGTTTGTGAATGCCACATCACCAAGACTGCAAATGATTGACTCCAGAGACAAGGCTAGTGATGGGCTGTAGCTTTATTAGGAAACACCCACACACTTTATTTGGACACGCTTCCGTGCGCACTGCACGCACACACACACATTTGTGGACACTCACAAAAATGTACGCACACACATGTACGCAGACATCATGGTTGTTTGTGTGTAAATGCAGTCATATGCAAAGTCATATGCAACTAAAATATATGCAAAATCATTTTCCAAATTTTCCTTTATAAATCATTGGTTGTTCAGCTATTTCAGTTAAATATATCATACACAACTTCAACCTTGTCGCTGACTCTTGAACATTGTTTGGCAGGTATCTACTGATACTGAGTGGAATCCATCTTCAAGTTTAACAACGTTGTTTTTACCTGCACTGGCTACACAGCACTGCACAATGATGGAATCATCACCACCACATTTTGCTGTGGGTAGCAAGTGTTTCTTTTGGAATGCTCTGCTCTTCTTCTGCCAAGCATATACAGACTCTTGTTATGTCCAAATAATTTCAATTTCAGTTACATCAGTCCACAGCACCGTATTCCAAAACTAGACGCTCTCAGAGATTGCAAACCTGCAAGTGCTCGTAGAGCAGCGCGATAGCGAGTGATGCCACCGGCATACATGCCAACTACATTTCCCAGCGGCCACTGCGAGCCGGAAGTCTGGTAAGTTGGTAATAAGTATGATTATGTTATTTATAGGCTACAGAAATGCACCAAAATGTACTCACTTCTTCCGTTTGTGATTTCCAACAACTGTACAGAATTTCATCCAGATCCGTGCACAACTTTTTCAGTTATCCAGATGACAGACAGACAAACCACCGAGACCAAAAACATAACCTGCTTTGCGGTGCAGCCCCGGCGCAGGTAATTAAGCTGGTTTGTTTAAATGTGCTTTAGCATATCTCAAGCAACACTGTCTGTGGAATTTACACAGAAAAGGATTCCACCACATTATTCTCCCATAGAGCATCCCCTTGTGCAAAGTGTGCTGAATAGTTGAACAATGCACAGTAACACAGTCTGCCACAATCTCATGTTGTAGGTGTTTAGAGCTGTTCCCTGAGTTGAGTTTGACTCTTCTCACCATCCTTCACCTTCTAGGGCTGCCAGTCCAGGCCTTTATTACAACTGTGTCTGTGATCTTCCATTTCCTCACTTTGTTCCTCACAGGGGAAATTGACCTCTGAAATTTCTAAGCTAGTTGCTACTGTTGTTTTAAGGCTCCCATGTTGCTACACGTCCGACACAGAAGATGCAAAGGAGATGGTAACTTGGAACTGGACACCTTAAATACCCTTTCTCATGAATGACTTCACCTTTGTGTGTCGGTCAAGGTTCAATGAACTTGCCAAACAAATTGGGTTCCAACAGTTAGGTCTAAAGGTATTAGAATCAGCGAAAAAGCCTTCATTCATGCACCTACTTTTGTTTAATTACCTGTGCCGAGCAAGTTATGTTTTCGGTCGCGTTGGTTGGTTGGTTTGTCTGTCCCCAGGATAACTGAAAAAGTTGTGCACGGATCTGGATTCAATTTTGCAGAGTTGTTGGAAATGACACACGGAAGAATTGATTACATTTTGGGGCATTTTTGTAGCCTTTAAGTAACATAATCATACTTAATCACCAACTTACCGACAGATAGCTGGGCGCTTACCGCGGTCACGTGACCAGACTTCCAGGTCGCAACAGCCGCTGGGAAATGTAGTTGGCTTGTGCTGAGCATGTTCGCCGGTGGCGTCAATCGCAATTGCACTACTCGAGCACTTGCATTGATAATGGATTGCCGCACTTACTGCTAGCACTAAAAG
>OMKY01087913.1:0-11257 GCA_900302395.1 Bregmaceros cantori | reverse complement strand
CACCAAGTAGCTCGCAAGACGCGACGCTAAAGACCCACAGCGGAGAACCACAGTTTAAATTGAACTGTTGTACCGATTATCTAACACTCTGGCAATCGTTCCCCTAACACAAAAGAACTAGCTCCCCCTCTAGGTTAAGGAGTGGACGCAGCGCAATGTCACACACACACCAAAAACAACATTGAGATAAGAAACGCACTACACTAAACACTATACTAGGATTGCTCTAAGGCTATGGTTACATTAACTAACGTGTAAGTAATATCTGTAATTATAACCCGAACCCCCACCAACCACCACGCGGTATCCGACGCAATCCGGCAGCCGCCAGGCGATGTCCGTCGGGATCTCTCAGAAACTCGGCGCTTGCCGACCCGCTGGACTCCGGAAGGCAAACCGCCGGAATCCCCTCGCTACGCAAAATATACTTTCAATAAAAAAAACAAGAAAATAGCTTTTAGCTGGCAACGCTCTTGCGGAGACGCCACACGACCTTGACGCCGTCCTTCCGATGCCACGCACTCTCAGAGACCACTTCCGTTTCCGAAAATTGGGGGGGGGGTCATCCAGGTGTGCCACCTGCAAATCCGTCCCCTCTACATATAGTTAATACAAAATATATTTAGTGGACTTTGAAACTTCAGTGCAACTGTATTAATATGAAAACCGGGTTCAAAACGCCATTACATTCACTTCCTTGTCTGTCCACAAGATGGAGCCCCAGATGCATAGGGCTTGATGCCTGACAGTGAAAGTTGGATGGATGCACAACCGAAAATGTCTCCCAGACATAGGAAATGTTCAAATATATAGAGAACAGAAAAAAAACGGTTCGGAGCCCTGGATAAGATTATTTATTATTTATAAGATTTTATTTCGTCACACATATATATGCCTCTGCATCTAATCCATCCCTGAGGAGCGGTGGGCAGCCAGGGCAGCGCCCAGGGGCCAACTTCAGATTCTGAGCCACGACTGGAGCAGGTAAACTAGAACATGTTTTTTGGTGGTGGGGGAAACCGGAGTGCCCGGAGGAAATGGGGAGAAGATGTAAACTCCACACAGAAAGGATCTGTCCGGGTTGGGATTCGAACCCTGGAACTTCTAGTTGTGAGGCAGCAATGCTAACCACTGCGCCACCGTGCCGCCCGTTTAGCGTTTGACAGAACCGAGATGATCTTGCCCCTTTTCGGGTTATTAGTAGAGAATCAGAATCACTTGTATTGCCAAGTCATGCATAAAACACACTGGAAATTAACTGATATTTGGTTCACACCCAGGTAAAGTAAAGTAAAGTGGGGGGAGTGGGGGGGGGAGGGGGCAGTCACACTACAGTGCGGCATGTGAGATGGCTGGTGCTTTAGTCAGTGCCAGCGGACTTGCTGGCTCCTGTTCGTCAGGAAACTATGGATCCACCGACATGTCAGGCTAGGCACAGATAGCTGCGGCAGCTTGGTGTTAAGTATTTCCGGGTTTATTGAGTTGAAAGCCGAACTGAAGGCTATGAATAGAATCCTGGCCTAGGTCCCTACACAGTAAATTCTGCAGTGTTAAATATGCAGTGTCAAAGTCCATTGATTCTTTCAGAGTTATTACAACAACAGAGAGAGTTGAATATTTACTAGTGTTGGTGTTAATTTGCAGAGTTATAAGGCACCGTGTCAATTAGACTCTACAAAGGCCCGCCCAAGGCCCACCAACCTAATCTTCTCTCAAACTTTAAAGACTGCCATTTTCATTGCATCGTGACTCAGACGCCCATCCCTTCAGTGACGTGCCGGCGGTGCTGTACAGTGTTAGCCAGTGTTCATTTTTTACTCAATTTCAAGTTAAATTTAAGAGGAGTTAAACACTATGGAAAGAGTTAATTTAACACCAACTCTGTTAAGGACAAAAAAAACACTCAGACACAGTGTTAAATTTAACTCTTTAAGTGTTGATTTAACACTGCAACATTTACTGTGTATGGAGACCAGGTGGAGGAGGAGGTGATGCAGCGCAACGTTGACCGCATCATCAGCTGACCTGTTGGCACAAATGGCAAACTAGAGAGTGGAACCACCTGATAATGCAATTATTCTACCATTAATGATGGACGGACAGTGTCAAAATCAGCGCTGAAGTGTGACCACAACATCCTCTGTGCCGCGCCCGGCCCTATAGGCGAGTTTAGGTGCAAAACACTGGGGTGGGGGTCATTTTGTCCCGCGCTTCTGCAGGTCACTACTGGTGCCTATATGTATGTATATAAAGTCTGGTAGAAGGCTGCGATACGTGGAAACAAAAACACACAAAACGCACACCAATTCAAAATCTGACCACTAGATGTAGTTCTTTGACCAGTTACACTTCACTCTCCTTGCTTCGTTAACGTTTTTGTATAAATATTGATGAAATACAGTCAACTCACCGAGTGGTCACTTGTTCTTCTGGACCAATACGCTGGCTGCTTCTACTAGTTCTTCCAAAAGGAATGAGACAACAGAATGGGTTGAAATGATTATTAAATCATGCGTCATGCGTTTGTGGGTCACAGTTCCGCGCGAGAGCATTTGGGTGAGGAATAGCACACCGCAAGTTACCACCACAATTTTTAAATAACCCTGTAGGTGTGTGCTCCCACCGAATAGACATGTTGAAAAAATAGCCAAATACACGGCAAGTAAATGAGACCGGAAGTGACGTTCAGAGACCGGTAGTTCCGTTTGTGCTACCAAGAGCCTGCCCTTCTCGATTCAAACATTATTTTCTTCCTATGAATGCAGACTGATCTGACTTATGATGTAGTGTTTGTTGTTGGGGAAGTGCAAAATCTTTTTTCCATCTTCCCATTGTTTTCTCCGTCTTCCTCTCGTCCTTCCACCTGGCACTGTGCCTTGATTGTTTTTGAGAGTCCTTGGGATCTGGTGACATGCACGTACCATTTTAGTTTTCGTTTTTTGACTGTGGTCTGTAGATCTTCATGTGGTTCTTCATGTTTACACTTGCTGTGGCTCAAATGATGCACTCGCTCACTTCTCCTGTTCCGCTATTTCCAATGTCTGTAGGCTCAACCCCTTTTTGGTGTTGGCAAATCATGTCACCCGGCACGTAGTGCATGCATACATTAATAATACCAGCTGGCCGTCTGCACTCCGCACCATAGACAACAAGGCCAACGAGATTATTGTCTGTACTATTTACCAGACAGGCTCTTGGTTAGCCTTTGCCCACATCAGTACATAATACCGTACAGCTCATTTTAACAGCTATAACACGTAGCACACTACTTGCCATTTTCGCTCGTCCTATAACTCTCGATGTCGATGACTTTCACTGTCTGTGCTAGTCAATAAAGAAAACACAAACACAAACAAAGAATGTAACCAACACATTATCAACGTCAGTCCTTTTCCGCGACAGAGTCGCTAGTGCGCCGGTCAGTCGTGCACTAGCGAGTTTGTGGCCGTGGCTAGGGCATCTTACAAGCCACTTTCAGTGCACTGGAAGTCGACCAACAACTTTGGACTTTGGCCTTATGCACTAAAAATAGTGCTTTAAGTACACAAGGGTGCTATTTGAGACACAGCAAGTTTTCATGAAGGGTCCCCTCCAGTCTCCAGAATGTAGAAGAGTCAATTGTTTTAATATCGTGCTGCTATAGAAACGACATGCAAAGACTCAACATTCATGCGATGGAGGCGTCAGGCAGCAGGCATGAGTGAGCCCCCTCCCCCTCGTCCTTTGCATAGAAAGCGAGAGGCGGATAATCAATTGTACACTCAACGTAGCACGTGGTCATTAGCAATGCTACGAGCCTGCAAGTAAACAGGTTGTGTAGCTTTCACACATGACAAACTGGCTGGTCTGGCGGAGCCTTTGTACCAACACAGTAAATGTTGCAGTGTTAAATCAACACTTAAAGAGTTAAATGTAACAATATGTCTGAGTGTATATGGTCCTTATCAGATTTGGTGTTAAATTAACTATTTCCATAGTGTTTAACCCCTGTTAAAATTGACTTAAATTTGAGTAAAATATTAACACTGGCTAACACTGTACAGCACCACCGGCACGTCCCTGAAGGGATGGGCGACTGCATCAGAGCGGACAAAGGCCGCGAGGGCCTGCGACACGGCGAGTCGGCAGCGCCACTGCGACCCAAACTCCTAGGGTCCGAGTCAAACCTTGGCCCGCTCTAAGGGTCGGGTCTGCATGAGTCACGATGCAATGAAAATGGCAGTCTTTAAAGTTTGAGAGAGGACGAGGAGGGTGGGGCTTTGGGCTTGGCTGAGTCTTATTGACTCACTCTTGTGACTCTGCAAATTAACACCAACACTAGTAAATATTCAACTCCCTCCGATGTTGTAATAACTCTAAAAGAGTCAATGAACTTTGACACTGCATATTTAACACTGCAAAATTTACTGTGAAATGTCCAGATTTCTTGTGGAAACTAAAGCCACGTCTACAAAAAAACTCAAGGCACAGTTAAGTTTAGTTCAGTTAACGGGGAGCGTGTTTCCACTGTCCCATTGTTCTAATTTTTTTAAAAACTTAATTTTGATACGCCAGTGCTCACCACCACCCCTGCATGTGTGACACCCCACCCTGAATTCACAACACTTTGCTGTGGCCGCTGCACAGCAGGGGCACGGGGGGAGACAAAGGTGGTGGTACCCCACTGGTGGCAGGTGATACCTTCTACCTTTGTTCTATTGATGCCTGCCAGACTGGAGGATGGGCACACGCCCCCTCCTGTGATTGGCCGGCCACGTTCCGTCACCCGCTCGGAGTCTGACCAATCGGCGACTAGTAAACGTGGTCAAGGCCAGAATTCTAGACTCACATCTGAAACCTGGCCTAGGCTTGCCGATTTGACCTTGTGGAGAAGCGATTTTCGGGGTGGATGTGCATGAGAACTGTGTAGTGCTGCGCTTAAGTAAGCCGGAAAAGGTTCTAGCGCTGTGGCACTCTTCGTTTTTTGTGAGAAAAGTCTATTCCCCATGCCCCACCACTGTGTGGTCTCAATGGAAGTGGCAGGGGTAGGTCAATTTCTTTCATAAATTCAGCCCTCGAGCAGTTCACGTCATGCACCCAGGCAAGACATGCTCAAGGGGCGAGATAAACAGCTGGCGGAGCTGGGCCGGCGTCCACATGGGCCCATTTGATGCCACTAAGGCGGTGCTGGTGCGTGCTGCTCTGTTAGTGAAGGATCGCCTCGCTGCCAAATTCAGCTGCTAGCTGCCAACCAATATCACGGCCCAGCTTCCCTCATATACCGCATGTCCTCTTGTCCCCGCTCTCTGATCTCCTATTCCCACTAACGCTGCCAATAAAATGAGATTATACATTTTATTTTTGTAAACATTTAAATTTAAATGAGAATGGAGCTTGCGCCAGAAAAATAACTTTAAAATAATTATTTTAATTTTTTTTTTTTTTAAATTACAGTCTTTTTGAGACCCCGTCTAGACTACACCGTAGGGGGGGAAAGGTCCTAGTCCCCTGAACGCCCCTAGCGTTCACACCGAGCTGGCGTCTTTTGACGCTGTTGAGCAAACCCGCTGGGGAGGTAGTTTGGTCCTGTTCGCCGGCTCAACGTGGACCACCCGCCCCTGTTGAGATTGGCTTTGTTTACGGCCAAGGTGTCAGGCACATGTCTCGCATGCCACATTCGCCCACATTCGTTCTGTTGTGTTCATTCAACACAACAGAACGATAATCATGACAAGTGTTCTGGTTTGATCGGTGAGGAAGTGTGGCTGGAGTTTGCAGACTGTAGTTCGGTTTCAACAACAGTGCTGGTTGACAGGTGCTATGGAGTCATTTACTGTGCACGTCCCCCAAAACTATCAGTCCCTACAAAACCCTAGCTCCTAACTCCTAACCTATTGCAAACCCTAACCCCCAAACATATCCCTAACCTCCTAACACATACTCATAACCTAACCATAATCCTTAACTATAACCCTAGTCTCCTACTCCTAAATGTAACCTAACCCTAACAAAATAAGTGGATCATCACCCACCACACACCGACCCTGCGAGACAGAGTGCCTGCTTTTTCTATAGTTCCAGTGTGGATGTTCTACAGGGCATAGCGCACCTGGAGGTGTGGCATGTGTATAGCAGCGGCTTAGGAAGCCTACGCTGGTGTGGTCTGGACGTAGTGTGGACGGCCTCTGAAACTGCACTACAATAATGTGTCATTTGTTGCCAATTGTGGTGTGTCTATTGTCTGTTTATCTGATAAACTGAGTCCGATTCCAGGAACATGGACGTGGTTATCGCCTTGGAGGAAGATGCGCAGAATATAATCATGTCCGACGGCACTGGGGCTAACATCAGCAAGGCAGCCGACATGGCCGCCAACGCCAACATGGCCAACCTCAGCACCTACTTCTCCTACTACCCGCACGCGCTGCCCGTCGCGGCCGGATACATCATGGCGTACCTGTTCATCTTCCTGCTGTGTATGCTCGGCAACAGCATGGTGTGCATCATCGTGCTGCGGAACCGCCGCATGCACACTGTCACCAACCTGTTCATCCTCAACTTGGCCGTCAGCGACCTGCTCGTCGGGATCTTCTGCATCCCCACCACGGTCATAGACAACCTGATCACAGGTAGCCAGAGATGGCAAAAGTACACACATTCCTTACTTGAGTAAGCGTAAAACACATTTGTGAAAAAACAACTTGAGCACGACTACAGAGTACTGATCTAAATATCTACTTGAGTTAAAAGTACATACTCAAAAAGTATTTTTGAAAGTAAAAAGTACAGGCTTTAAAAATTACTCAAAAGTATTTTTAAAAGTAGAAAGGAGAAAGTAAACAAATTAAATTGTACATAAAATGCACTTTTTCTTTTATTTTTTTCCGCCGTCAGCGCCGTTTTTCATCTTTATTGGATAGGATTAGTCGGAAACCGGGTTGAAGAGATCGGGGTAGACATTGCTGACAAGTCGACGAGCGTAGTCGAATTTGCGACACTGCGGACGCTGCGGTAGACACAGCGCCACTAACATTAATGGGGTTGCGTTGGGTGCGGTGTCCATAACCACTCGGCCAACGCGGACCCCATAAAATGCACTTTTTCAATGCCAGTTTTACAATACTTGATTTTTTGAATTAATTGTTAAAACCTATCCTAACTTACTTCACTTAAGTTAAGGTTCATAAATCCCACTGCCGAACATTGAAATTAACATCTGTTGGCACCACCTACCATCAGTGCGCAAAAAAAGTAACAAACCTGTTTTGGGAAAAGTAAGGAGTAGAGGTATGGATATTTCTGTTGAAAATCTACTCAGTACAAGTCACCAGAGAAAATTGTACTTCTAAAAGTACAGATACATGAAAAAAACTACTTAAGTAGGAGAAGGGTAGGGGGAGGGTAGGGTAAGGGGCATTATAAAGAAAACAAAGTTATCCAATCACAGCAGAGTGGGCGTGACAAGTGACGGAGTAGAAAGCATCTCCTCTCGAAGAGAGCCCTCCTTAACGTGGCTCTGATTGGTCGGCGGAAACGGAGCCGAGGATCAGAATTTTTGATTCGATGGACACCACACCCAAACACACGTTCGAGCGACATGTATTTTAACACATTGTCATATTTCACTGCTTTCGGGTTGCACGAGTATGTAAGAAAATAAACACAATTATTTGGATCATAATTGAAATCACGATTATTAGTCGCGATTATGAAACAACGATAAACAACTGAATTTTATTGCACTTACTAAAGAGAAAAGAAAATGTCAGTGCAGAATGTAATTCAAAATCAAAAGCTAAATTTGAGGGGGTCTCAAATTATGTAAAAAAAAAAATCATTAAAAAATCAAATGTATTTTTTTGTCATTAATGGTCAGTTAAAGTGAAGCAGTCCTCCTATACAAACCTAGCGTATACCCCTCCAGTGATAGATATTGTAGAGTCCCTTGATAATAGTGTCTGCTCAGAATGTCTTCATCAGAATGTCTACATCACGATTATTCATACTGCAAGCTGAGGCTCTCTCTCTCGCAAGTGCACTGATTACGCGCCAGTCTCCGATAGGCTATTTATGGCATACAGTTGATTGTGCTCTAAGTGCAGCAGTTTGGTGTCAGTTATCGTCTTTTACTATTTTTATTAATAAAAATGTGTTTTTACTGTCAATTTGTTTCTGAATTTTAATACACAACTCTGCATCTCCTTCTTGCAAAACAATGTTCATCCACAATTGTTTTTGGTGTGATTTTCTGTGATTATCTTTCGATCGATATTGCGCAAATATTGGTGGGTATTTCACACACTGTCTGCAAGGAATATTCAAAATCAAACCTCTATGAAGCTAGAAGAACGGCGCCCGATCATTACGTCCAATGTTTCTCTGGTCCTAATGAGTATGCTACTCGTTAGGCCACTTGAAAGAAGCCCCTGAAGTCTGGATATGGACAGAAATATATTTAACCTTTAAACCCTTCAGGTGGAATTGATTCGAATCCATCACACTTGTCTGAGCAAATTGCGTGTAGAGCCATGTGACCGCGTAAGGACCAACGCGGTGGTTCCATTATCTTGGAGGCTCCAACTTGTAGCTTAATCGAACGTGTAGGTGCGTGCAGCCGCACCAGTCGACATGCAAACGGGGAGCAGCCGTTGACATTCGACGCCGCTCCTACTACGTATATTGAGCTCCTCCGCAACCAAGCGATGAGTTTGGAAGTGGACTCGAACACAAGTCACGTGATTGCTCGATCCTAATAGGGCTGATGCACGGTGACATCACGGATTGGCAGCGCAGGTAACACATACGGTTAATTATACGTAGGGTTAAGTGGTATACTTTACCACATCACATACATTATATAGGGGAACTTCAATGGACAATTACTTTGCTTCAATATTGCACTGTGCTGCACTGTATTTAATATTGTTACCAAAGCCTTCATGTGTGTTAGTATACTGTTCCCAACTTGAATTCCAGGAGAGATCGGATCTCCTTTAGCGATTCGATTTGGAATCTAGGAAGCCTAGCATGGAGCCCTTCATAGAAAACCTAAGCTTTTCTAATTTAATACAGCTAAGCAGTTCACATTTCCAATTAGAGAGAGTAGGAGCAAGACTATCCTTCCACCTTAACAGGATGAGTCTTCTTGCTAAAAGAGTAGTAGAACACTCTATTCAAGGATTTGGGATGAAGGGAATGATGAGAGATTCCAAATAAAGACAGAAGGGGATCCATAGGTATATTAGTCATGTATCAACAATGCCTTCCCAGAAAGGGGCTAGTTTAAGACAGAGTATAAAAGTTCATACTTTTATACTCTGTCTGTCTTTTATACGAGGGAGATTGACCACACCTTAGGCATCAGAATCACTTTTATTGGGGGCGCGCGGTGGCCGAGTGGTTAGAGAGCGCGTCCGGCATTTCTGCAATGTCTCCCCCCAACTCTTCATCCCGTTTTCCGATTAATCCTGTCACTATCTCTGTCAATAAAGAATGAAAAAATGGCGCTTGCGCCCAAAAAATAACTTAAAACAAAAAAAGAATCACTTTTATTGCATAAAAACACACTGGGAATTGACTTTGGACATTTGATTCATATATAGTAGTGTACTGTCAAAATGAAAATAACAATAATTTTACGCAGTCAAAGTAATAGAATGTAATAAAATAAGACATAATATGAAGTGACAATGTTAGAATGTCACTTCACACAATGAGGGGGGGGGGGGGCTGCCACTGACACTACAGTGTGACGTGTGAGGTGAGCTGTTCCTGGATCTGGTAGTCCTGGTAAGCAGAGCTCTGAGGGATGAGAGGTGTCAGATACAATGTTCCCTGCCCTCCCCGTAACCCTGGCTTGTGTAGGAGTTGTTTCTTATCTAAATGCAGTCCAGCCACAGGCTGTTTTCTAATAAAAACTGACACTTTTAATTATCCTACGGATAGGGTGACAATTATCTTACAGGCTGTTGTAGAAATGATTAGGAACAATGTGTTTTTCTCTTGTGTTCACACAGCCATTACGTAACTAGCTAAGACAGGTTTTCTAGGTCATAATGTGGACGATGTGTTTGACGTGTTACGCTAGGTTTCCACTACAGAGAGGTCCGTATACGGTCCGTACACGGTCAGTGCGTATACGGTCCGTATACGGTCCAATTAGAAGATTGCTGTTTCCATTGACAACAAACAGTCCTGCGTGCGGCGCATTGGTATTCGTGCGTGAACATACATAACGCGATAACACACACTTGATAACACACACTGCAGCCCGCCCCCATGCAGTTGTCAACAATAGCACGTGCAAGCCACGAAGCAGCGCAGGAAGTGTGTGTGTGTCTGTGTGTGTGTGTGCGTGCGCCGGATCTCGGAGAAGAAAAGAGAAGGGAACAGAGGGGTTCAATGGGGAGACAGCCATGCGCATGAAAGGCGAAGTAATATATATATATTCCAAAGTTTTTACCGAAGCGGCCTCGTGCACGCGGCTTTGGTGTGCGCGCGCGTGCGTGTGAATGTGTGTGTCACGCACACACACGCAAAGGGGAGCGGAACGCTCCAGGCGCACACACAACAGTGCCGTACGCTCGCAGACACACACACACACGAGTGCAGTACACACACACACACACAACAGGCCCATATGCACGCAGACACACACACAAAACAGTGCATTACGCACGCAGACACACGCGCATTTCCTCATGCACAGGAGGAAATGCGGACAGAAAGGCATGTGTGGCTGTAGTATATGGTACTAAACGGATGTGATGTCATTACCTGTGTAAAGGGACCAGTGCTACCCAGGTCAGCCGGTATGAGCGGCTTGGGTACAGACAGACAAAGACACAGTGCAGCCAGTTCAACAGTTTATTTAGCGGTACAACCGCCTGGTGGCTCGGCGGGGCCCGGGGCAGGAAGCTGGACACACCTCCCCCCACCGTTCGCAGCGCAACAGACACCGGTAGGGCCTCGTACTAAAAGAAACAAACAAAGGAAACACAAATAATACCAAACATAAAAAACAAAAATATAACTGCAAGCAGTGATACGGGGCCAAGCAGATGGCGCGCACAAGATTTGCTTCAAGAGTTTTGTGAGGCTATGCATTCATTATTTGGAGTAATTATTTAGAAGCCCGTTAGACTTGCGATTGGCGAATTATGTGGAAATTATGTGATCAGGATTCCAAAAATATTGTCCAACGAATGTGGTGTTTCAGATCAGTCACCCTTTCAATGACAATGCGATGCTTATCTTATAAATCACTATTTTAATGCTC
>OMKY01087909.1:0-11552 GCA_900302395.1 Bregmaceros cantori | reverse complement strand
CTGTGATGTCTGCTCAGTACCTGAAGAGAGAGAGAGACTCGAAAAGACGCACACACAGACATGTGTACGCATGCAGACACACAGACACGCACAGTTAGACAGACATGCATACACACACACACAGGTAGACACACGCACACACACACACAGGTAGACACACACAGGTAGACACACACACACAGATAGACACACACACGCAGACAGACACACACACACACACACACACACACACACACGCAGAGACACACGCACACACACACACACACACAGACACATACAGGTATACACACACACACAGGTAGACACACGCACACACACACACACACAGGTAGACACACACAGGTAGACACACACACACAGGTAGACACACACAGGTAGACACACACACGCAGGTAGACACACACACACACATGTAGACACACACACACACACACACACACACACAGGTAGACACACACACACCAAAATCAAATCTCTGGCTCGATGTCAATTCAAATTGAGAAGAACAGATTCCTAACTTGAGTATAAATACATTATAAAAACAAGATTACAAAGTACTGATCCAAATATGGACTTAAGTCAACGTAAAACGTTATGGCCCCGAAATGTATTCAAAAATATTTTTAGAAGTAAAAATTACTAAAATATTAGCAAAGAATTTCTTGCCTTATATTTATACAGTCTATAAAAAGTAACAAGTCTGCTTTCAAAAATTAAGGAGCAAAAATATACTAATATTTGTGTTGAAAATGTACCAGTGAAAAGTATAAATACTACTAAAAGTACTAGTTACTTTAAAAGTCTACTTAAGTACAGTAACAAAGTATTTGTATATTGTTTGTGTTGCCATGGCGCTTAACCATGTTCATGAGAATGAGCAGGGGCGATGGCATTGGGAGCAACACATTTCAGTGTATGTGCGAGTCTGTGAAACAAATCACATAGCAGCTAATCCAATAATAATTATAATAACTATAATAATAATTTAAATCGGCGGAAGCTCTATAGTGTAGTTTATGTTGATCAGAAAATTGAAATGTAGAAAAATTGTGGTTTTAGAAAGCGCCATGAGACTACAAAGACTGACCTTTGGGAGGGAAGTAGGACTTGCTCTCCGCCTTGTGAGGCCAGTCCACAAACAGGTGCCCGAAGCGGCGGAAGCTGGCAGTGATCTCATCTGTTGGGACCAGACACAGCCGTGGGATGGCGTTAGTTCAACCAAATGATCTGGGGGCCACTGGGGCAGGGCTCCGAACCGGTTCAAGGAACGAAAACGAGCGGAATTTTACAAGGAGCGGAAACGAAAAAAGATTTCTTCAACTGTTCCGAAACAGAAACGGAGCATCGTGAAATCCACAAAACCGGTTAGAAATGTTTTTTTCCGTTCTCTATATATTTTAAAATATCCTTTGTCTGGGAGACTATTTCCATCCACTTTCACTGTCATCAAGCCCCATGTATGGGGCGCCAACATGTGGACAGATGATTTAGCGAATGTAATGGCGTTAATACAGTTGCTTCGGAGTTTCAAAGTCCACCAAATTTTTGTATAAAATCTATATCTAAACTTGACATTGCACAATATAAGGAACTTTTGAGAACGAACAAAATGTTTGTGTTCCGAACCGGTTTAGGACCAATATTTTAGTGGTGGAACAGTTCAGAGAACGAAAACGGAAAAAAATAGACCTGCCTGAACCGTGCGGAACGTAACGTTTTTAAAAATATTTTCGTTCTCAACCCCTGCACAATTTGGGTCCAGTAGGGAGCCAAGCAATTCAAGGCAAGTAATGAAATATGTGATTGTCTAAACATGGATAACTATGCATTTTTAATTGTCATTTTAAATCAATATATGCATCTCTAATTTACACATACAGGATGTAGAACAGTCATCACAATGCATGCAGATATCATCCGACACTGTCAAACACGCTCCTTTGCTCTAAACGCTTGTCAAGCTGCCGTCTTTCAGCGCAGCTTTCTCGCTTAGCGGCGGAAAGCCGCGGTTGTTTGCTCTACCAATTCTTGTAAACAACATTCTCCATCGCTTCTCCAACCAGACTTGCAACCCAAAGCATTAGAACAATGTGACATGATGTAATATTTGTCAAAGAAACATCAACCGGGCAAATAATATGCAGTTTACAAACGCCCCACCGATGGCCTTTGAATATGAATATAACATTTATAATAGCCCTGTGAGCCTTCACAGATAGTGAAGGAAAGTTTAGACTTTCCCTTTATCATTAGAAAAACAACACTAGTTAATACCCGTTTCCATTCTTTAGCAATAGTCTCCAGAACATGGGTGGGTATCGCTAAAAATTAGTGTTGCACCGATCCCTTTTTTTGGTGCCGATACCGATACCCGATAGCTGGCTGTGCAGTATCGGCCGATACCGATACCAACCGATACCATTGTTTGGAAAAAAGTGCTGCTGGTAGTAAAGTTGGTAAGAAGTTACTAGTGTTATTGCGGTAATTTTTACATGCAGTCTATGATTAATAGTAGTGGAGGAAAATTATAAAAAGCAATAACACATTAAGAATTATTTCATTATTTTAATATTTTATTGTTTGGGTGGTATTGGGGTAGTAACTGAAGAGTTCAGATGCAAAAACCCCTTACTCCACTTGACCACTTTCTGAGAAAAATGCAATTTTTTTATCAGGCCATTTTATTTAAGCAGATGAGAAAAGATATTTTAAGACATTGCAGGGAGTGGGTTTTACTTTACTTACATTTTTTTCACAAAAACATTTCATTTACATATTCTAGATTTAGAAAAGATTCCGGAGGTTTCCGCCGTACGGTGTCGGAAAAATGGCATCGGTCCGATACTGGGCGTAGGTACTCACCGACACCGATACCATAAAAAAAGGTGCCGATACAGAGTACGCTCGATACCGGTATCGGTGCAACACTACTAAAAATTCAGATTTTTGACCAAGTCCTGAATAATTGCGGGTGCAGTGCAACAGTGGCCGCTAGGTGGCAGTAAACGCTGCCGCGTATGTCGTGATAACGCGGCTTTGGCACTCAGAGGTACTATTCGGAAAAATATGATGCGTTTGGCGCTGAATAAATTAAGGCATAAAATTTGAGTTTCTGAATGTACGACATTTCCAGACCCCAGGGGAGACCCCCCCGAATACTTGCCTTCATCGATGTCCGGGGGCAGGCCGCCCACAAACACCTTGCGGGAGTAGCGTTCTACGCGTTCCCCGTTCTGGTGTGGGAAACAGTGCGGTGATCCGAGTCCGCCCAGCCCCTGGTCCCCGCCGCGGTCCTCGTCTGGGAAACCATCTTCGATGGGAAACAAGGACGAGTGGCCTGCACAGAAGACCCAGCACATCAAGTCAGCACGTAGAACTGAAACTAACCATTATGTTGATCAGCAATTTAAACAGGACTTGAAAACACAATTATCAAACGTTTAGCCAGGTCTATCTTTAACGTTTTTGTTCTCGGAACTGTTCCGCCATCAAAATATCGGCCCTGAATCGGAACACACAAATTTTGTTCGTTCTTAAAGTTCCTAATTTTGTGAAATTTTTTATATAGTTTATACAAAATATATTTGGTGGACTTTCAAACTTCAGTCCAACTGTATTAACGTGAAAACAGCATTACATTCACTTCCTCGTATGTCCACAAGATGGAGCCCCAGATGCCAGGGCTTGATGACTGACAATGAAAGTGGACGGAAATAGTCTCCCAGACACAGGATATGGTTTTGTGGATTTCATAATGTTCCGTTTCTGTTCCAGAACAGTTTAAGAAATCTTTTTTCATTTCCGTTTCCGCTCCTCGTAAAATTCAGTACATTTCTGTTCATTTTCGGTTTTCGTTTTTGTTCCTTGAACTGGTTCAGAGCCCTGAATTTGAATCACATTTTGACAATTAATCTGTTCATTTTCCCCCATTATTAACTCATTGAGTGTCACGCCATTTTAAAAAATCAGCACGCCCCGGTGCCAGGGTTTTTTCAACATGTGAGTGTTTTTTCCAAGACCAACAGAAAATAAAGTTCTGTGTCAACAACACACATACTAAAAGGAAACTTCAGACTTTGCTTTATCATCAGGAGAAAAAGAAAATTGACCAGTTTCCATTCTTTAGTAATAGTCTCTCGAACATGGGTGGGTATCACTAAAAGGTCAGATTTCTGATAAAATCATGTAATAAATGTGGGCGCAGTACCAATTTTATTGTTTTGTTAACTCATTACGCCGCTTCATGTGGCCGGTTTTATTTTTTACAATAAAAGTGACTCCGCCCACGTCCACTCCCTCGATTGATTTCATACCGACGGCTACCCTGATTTTCCCACACCCAATGAAATAATCTAGCGATGTGCGATGCGTGGACGATGCGTTGGTTCTGGTAGGTGTGTCCGCCTCAAATCAGGAAGAGGTTAAATCAACCTGTCCCCCAAGTCAGCCCATGCATCATGGTTTATCTCCACCAGTCGCATATGGCCCATGGACGTCAGTGCCGACTAGACTAGCCTCGTGCATTCTCATACCGCCACCCAGCATCGTCTATTGCAGCTATTCCCAACAGGGGGTCCGCCCGGACCACCGTTTGGGGGTCCGTCAGCGCCCAAGGTCTATTTACGTTTAGAGACGTATTGAGCGATCTGAGCAGCAGTGCATTCTCCAGCCACAAGAGGGGAGTAAAGCATCTTATAAGCCCAATGCAGCTAGCCATCAGCTAGATGGTTTAAGTGAGTTTTTGAATAAATAAAACATTGACCCGGACAGCGTTGTTAATTGTCATGAATAGATACACATTTGTTCACCAATTTAAAGATAGTATGCAGTTTTTCACAGTATTCCAAATGAGTAATGTTATTTTGTGGTTCAATTAATTATTTTACAAAAGGATCACATGAGATATTGAAATTGAAGTCTTCAACAGCGTCATTTATGTATAGATTTTATTAGTTGTGCACCATAAACAATGGAGTAAATGCTTTTGGTTGATGATAGAGATTTTTTTTTTTTTTAGGGGTCCGCGAGATGCTCTGGGCTGGGAAAGGGGGTCCTTGGGATGAAAAAGGTTTGGAACCCCTGGTCTATTGTACACACACTGAGCTGAAACCGCGACCAAGTGAATTAGCCAAGATGCACTGCTCAGACACACAGGTTACATCAAGAGAGAGAACACAGATTACTCTCTCTACAGTATTGGAACAAACACAACAACAAACTCAAATTTATTGTTCAATTTCTTTTGCCATTTACCTCGTCTGCGGCTATAATTCCTCGCTGCTTGCAGAACGACAGAAAAAGATAATGGTAAACATTTTACCACACACAATCAATAATTAATATAGTCTTGGCCGGAAACGAAAAAATGGAGCAGAGAAGGAAAGAGAATGAGAAGAATGGGTCAGAGTTAGAACAAGGTAACAGCAGAGTGGGAGAGAAGAAAACACAGAAAGAAGATGTAGCGAATGAAGGAGTAATAAGATGGAGAGAGAAAGAGAGAAAGAGAGAGAGAGCAGGAGGCAGTGACAGAAAGAGGTACAGAGGTAGAGAGAAAGAGAGACATGGAAGAGACAGAAAGAGCACTAGAAAGCAAAGGAGAAAACAAGGTAAAGGGAGAGAGAAAACAAGAGAATAAGAAAAGAGAACAAGGGAGAGAGAGAACAAGATGATGAGAAAAGAGGGAGAGAAAAGAAGAGAGGGAGACAGACAGGTAGAGGAGAGAGAGAGAGGGGGGTAAAAAGAGAGAAGCCCAGAGAATGATGCAGGAGGAGAGAGTAATGGAGGAAGCGATTGAGAGAGATAGAGAGACAGAGTGGAGATATGAGAGAGGAGACAGATAGACAGATAGAGGGGGCAGGAGAGAGAGAGATAGAGAGATAGAGAGAGATAAAGAGAAGGAAAGAGAGAGAAAGAGAGAGATGAGAAGATCATGCAGCATCAGAGACAAGGATGGGCAGACACAAAGCAATTAGTCTGTTGGCACAAGAGATGGATAGAGAGCCTGATAGAAAGAGAAGGCCTGTTAGCCTGTCTGTCTGTGTGTGGATGTGTGCGTGTTGTATACGTTTGTGTGTGTGCGTGTTGTATACGTTTGTGTGTGTGCGTGTTGTTGGTGTGTTGCGTTGTTGTAGATTTATTTGCGCGTGCGCCCAGCGTTGCTTTTGTGTGTGTGTGTGTGTAATCAGGGTTGGTGTGTGTGCGTGCGTGCTCCTGGTCCACACCATCTGTCTTGGAGCTAGATTAGAGCTCCCAACCATGTGACCCAAGTCATGTGACCCTGTGTCATGTGACCGCTAGGCCTTGTGCAGTGAGTGGAATGGAGGAGGGGCCAGTGCTGGTAAGTCATATACAGAAACAATGCTGATCACGGGTGTCCCTTAGGCTGGTCGAAGCAACACCAGAAACTTGGTTAGTCTAGACTAACGCTGCTGCCAGAAACATTAAATTGACTGCATACGGGCACCCTATACTCTGTAGTTTGGCATCCTGCAGATCTTTCCCTTCATGTCAATAGCAAACAGTTATTTTTAAAAAAATACACCTTTGTGGTGACAAAAACTATTTGAAAATGTGAAAAATGTGAGATTTAAAACAAATGAATGAAAAAATATATATATATGGTAGCACTTCATAATACGTGTCCGCATTTGAACATTAGCTACGCATTAGCTAAGCATTAGTTAACCATCATTTCAAACTTAGTTAACCCTTAGTTAAGCATTACATCTTAATTATTTTGCATTAATTAATCATTAACTAATGATTTTCAGACCGTAATCTGGTTTACAGTGTGTTGGGTCTGGTCATGCCAGGTCTGAAGCCGTGCTGAGGTGAAGGCCCAGCTGTAATGTTCAAGGTTCGCCACCGAGATATCTATCTATCTATATCTATATATGAAATCCTACTTAACTAACAGCAAACCCGAGGGAGAATGATAAAGAACGCCATCACTTACCATTGAGGGGTAGAGGGTTGTTGTCGTTGCCTGGATGAGGGAAACCAAGACGTCCTGTTCACAAACACAAGGAAATGAGCTCAGAGGACACCGTTACTGAGCATCCCGAGGACAGGACGCCAGACTCACAAGACAGTCGTGTTAGTGAAACAGTGGAATAGTGGAAGACATAGCAGGCTCAGAAAAAATTTTTGGAAAAAAAGTGCCAATCAAATGAAGTTATCGGATCAAAGCGCTCCACGTGGCATAGAGGCCCACGTCTTGATTAATAGAAGGCCTTTGTGTGCTGCCCAGTAGCTCAGTTGGTTAGGCAGAGCGCTGGAAAGCACACATATGCCTCAATGGCGCGGTGAGTCGGTGGTTCGAATCTCGCCACCGACTTATTTCCCGCATGTCTGCCCCCCATCTTCACCTGTTTCCGCTAACCCTAATAAATAAAGCTTGAAAAAAAAACAGCCTGAATGGGCTGGAAAAAACATAAAAAAAAAAAAAAAACACCCACGCGCTACCATGCTGCACGAAATTAGCAACATCAATTGGGACATCATCGGACTATCCGAAACCGAAGTGTAAACACATTTTATCCAATGCTAATTCCAACATCGACCCACCCAGACGACGAAATAACTCAAATGTACAAACAAGAGATTGCATCCCTGTTCATCATGGGAGACTGCAAAATAGGTAAACTAAATGCAATCTTCCCAAACGCTATTGGCAAACATACCATAGGAGATTACACTATCTGCGGGGAAATGCTGGCAAATTCCTGCACCAGCAACAATCTCAGTCACCAATACCTTTTTTCAAAAACTTTACCTGGACATCTCCTGACGGAAAAACCTGCCAACACCAACCAAACAAGCCGTAGCAGCAAAACACATAATTAGGAAAGAGAAAGGAGACTCCTCCATAGAAAACAAAATCCCCCAAATTAGTGAAGAAAGACAAACTTGAGCAAATCGAAAATGAAATATGTTGCAATCAAGAAACTAAAATCCAAACCTAAAAACATCAACTGGCGACTGAAAGACAAACACGGAAAAATTCTAACCAAAAAGGAAGATATACTTGAACGGTAGGACGACGTCTACAAAGACCTCTATGAGGACAACACAATAACCACACCTATCGACGACACAGATGAAGACCAAATACCTCCTATCAATAAAACCGAAGTAAGACGCAATTGACAACATGAAAAATTATAAAAGTCTAGGATTAGACAACATCCGTTCAGAGTACCTCAAAGCAGGAGGAGAACCGCTAATCAACGCACTCTTCTTTTCAACCACATACTAAAAACTAAAAATATTCCCCAATCCTTCAAAAGAAGCCTTAATTGTTGTCATCTGCAAAAAGAAATGTAGACTTGAATGTGAGAACTACCGGCCCATCAGTCTCCTGAGCCACATCTACAAACTTTTTTATCAGCGTCATTGCAGCCCATATAAAAAGCGACTTATATGCATCACTCCCTGAAACTCAAGCAGCTGACCGCCCTGGAAGAGGAACCATAGACCACATTTTTGCATTTGCAATTGAATTCAACAAACCCCTCTTCATCACATTCATAGACTTCACAAAAGCTTTTGAAAGCATAAAACTCAACAACCTCCGGAAAGAACTAGAGAAGACAAGCCTAAACAAGGGATATATCAACCTGCTAAAACTAACCTACAATGACTCAACACTTGCTATCAAAACTGACATTGGCATGTCTAAACCAATCAAAGTCCTAAAAGGAGTAAAACAAGGAGAGATCAGCCAAATTATTCTGCATAGTCATAACTTCAGTCATAGCAAAAGCAGAAAGTGAATGCAGCTCAGGATTCTTAACAGGAGGCCACCTTATAACCAATTTAAGCTATGCCGAGTTTGTGTACACAAATTGTCAACCTCAAATGACGGATCCGCAGCCATAAAACATAGAACAACTCCTTACGTCAAAACAAATCTCGTTCCACATCAAAGCCAAAATCTACAATACATACATCCTGCCTGCATTGTGATGTGGCCTTGAATGTGTAAACTGGACCACAAAGCTGAGCAGTACAATTGAAACATTCCAAAACCACATCATACGGGGTCCGCATTGGCCGATGGACACTGCACCTAACGTGACCCTATTCATGTTAGTGACGCTGCGTCTACCACAGCGTCCGCAGTGTCGCGAGTTCGACTACGCTTGTCGAAGCCTGGTCTAACCCCGGTCTCTTCAACCCAGTTTCCGACTAATCCTATCCAATAAAGATGGAAAAACGGCGCTGATGCCAAAAAAAAAAACACATCATGCGATGGATGCCTTCTAGACCACATAGAAATAAAAGAACTCCGTAGACTAACCTCACTCAAACCAATAATGATAATAATCAAAAGCAGAACCCTTAAACTATTCAAACACATCAAGCGATCCCAAATAGGTCTGACAAAACTCTGCCTTGAAGGATTATTGGTCGGCAAGAGAAGTAGAGGAAGACAGCCCAAAAGATGGCGTGACAACATCTACAAATGGTCAGGACTCAGGACTTGGCCTGATAACCCACAACAGAATGACACTGGAGGAAGCTGACCCATGTTGGTGCACATTCTGCAACAAGCGGAAAAAGTGAACTATGTGAACTGATGGTGACAAGAGGTTTCAAGTTTGAATCTTGAGGTAACATGTTTCAGAGATAGGCAGAGCTCTGTAGCACCCACCGGAGGGAAGGAGGATGAAATGTGGTGAGAGTGATGTTACACCCCTTCTTCGTCCTGGTGCACGCTGCTAGTGGGCCTTGTTTGCTTGCTGTTTACAAAACATGACAATATAAAATGATATTTTCATCCGATCAAAACGCTGTTTTGGGATGAAGAATTACTGAGGGATTCTCATGGAGCATGCCTATACAAAAACATGGCGCGCCATCGCAAAACAACAGAGCAGTGATGCCTCAAATCACACTAGCGCACCCTGGATCGCCGGCGATCCCTGGCTCTCTGAGGGTTAATGTGTGTGTCTTTTTATTTCCCTGTGTTTGTTTTTTGTGTTCTGCATTTTTTGTGTCGTTCTTTGTGATTCTGTGTGGTTGTGTGTGTCGGTGATCTGTGGTTTTGCGTCTGTGTACGCGGTTTTGTCTGTATGTGATTGTTCCTGCGTGTGCATACGTGTGTGTGTGTGCGTGTGGTTGCTTAGTGTGTGTGTGTGTGTGTGTGTGTGTGTGTGTGGTCAGCATGGTATATTAACAGCCAATAAATATTAAAGTCTAAACCTGTTGCTGAAGGGACAGCTCTGACGTACGTGATTGTGAAGGAGTTTCCCAATCCATAGGGGTATGATTGCAAGCCCTACACCTTACAGTTCTGTTTGAAAGGACGAGGGGTAGAAACATAGAATTGAGATTGGCCCTAAGTCTGCTTCACGGATGAGCATGTGTAGATCGAACGTCAGAAGGTTTGCCATGGCGGATTGCATGTGCTCAGTCAGAGCCCGCAAGCGGGTGTGTGCCCACCGAACAGGTCCAGCATATAATCAACTGCAACTTTTATACATTTACCTTGTTTCCGTGGAAACACAGATAACCCCAGCCCAGAATTCTAGCGTTTTTGTGGGAAATAAAGCGCACAAGAGTTTAGTGGGGAGTGTAGCTATGAGGGACAAGATCGTGACTTCACACCGCTTCCATAAATCTGCCCGAGTGAGCAGTCGCACCTCCTCCTGTCGGATACACGTGTCATTGTTTACATTCCTGCACGCGCACGGTGGAGCATCACCACGCCTCACGCAAGTTACATTTATTTCATTTCCCCAAATGGAACCCTAATTTACCGCAATCCAACGAGACGGAAAGACGCCGTCTTGCTTGGCTGCTGTTGGACGAGAAGACCTGATCATCGACTGCATTCCTGGATGGAGGAACGGAGGATGTGTTCGCTACATTTCCATTCAGGTTCCATTCACGTTACTTAAAATATTTGTCAAATGAGTATTTGAATGTTGTGTTCGAGTTGGTGGTTCCGAGATTCCTCACAGTGCTGCGTGTAGAACCATGTGACCATTGTGGCGGCGCGTGCACAGGCAACGGCTTCTCTCTCGCTGCCAACACAATGGTGCTTTCGTGTTTGTTGTGTAGTAAGTCCGTTTGTGTTTGCTTGTCCTCGCCACACGCACATGTTTACAAACATCGAGCTTATTCCCGAGAGTTTCTGATCGACAAGTGCAGAAACGCGGACATAAATCCGGCGCTCGTGGGAATGCTTCGGGACTGCGGCTTGCTCCGCCGGAGACTCGCTCTACGCCGGACCACCACCTGTGCATCCAGCCCGCGGTGGAGGCGCCACGGACGGAACGCTCGGAAGCAGAAGAGGGGGAAGCGCGGAGGTATCCGAGCCAGACTTTCCGTGGGACCGCATCGGCCGGCTATCCCGTCAATCACTCTGGCCAACGTACGATCGCTGGACAATAAAATGGATTATATTCGGCTACTACGGACACACCGCAAATCTGTGGGTGAGTGCTGTGCCCTTGTGTTTGTGGAAACTTGGCTTAATGACAGTATTCCAGACCACGCCATTCACCTATCGCAGCTAACCTGCTTCCGGGCGGACAGAGTGCTCA
>OMKY01087889.1:0-10427 GCA_900302395.1 Bregmaceros cantori | reverse complement strand
ATCTCCCAGCGGTGAGCGTGCACCAAAAAATTGGATGGTTAATATACCTCAAATATACGTGAAGATAGATTAATCCATCGCATGGTTAAAATGTTCATTTTCCTGAAAACAACACAGCCTCCATTGTGCCGCCACCACCAGCCATATGAGAGTATAGATGTGTGTAGAGCCGACAATTTCACCCCAGTCATGCTCCCCCGGTGGCTAGCGAACAAGGCATTATAAGACCGAACGATGTGTGTGAGCGGGATGGGGTATAATTGCTGCTGCTAATAATAATAATATTCCTTGAAAGTGGGACAGGGAAAGACATGGCAGAACGGTCGGAGAGGAGAACTTGCGCCACTGCTCGAGCCTGTGGCACAGGCACCATACATGTCCTGGGTGCCTTACTGATGGTGCCACTGAGCTAGCACAAAATAACTAACATTGAAATGTTCCAACCAGGAAAACCTTGTATTTAATAGTAGGTAGAATGAAGAGGAAGGACAGTCGGTGACAGCTTACCCATTCTACACTAAGCTTCTGATTATGAAGCAGAGTCCCATCGAGGTGGGAGATGCAGCGCGACACTTCAGACGTGGACGCCATTGTGATGAGGCCATAACACTTTGATCCTGGGCTGCGTGCATTGGTGACCACTTTAGCACTGAGGACCTGTCAGAATATTCACATGTGTCAACAAGAAGCAGAGCCTAAACCTAGTCTAACCTAAAATTAGAAAAAAAAAAATTTCAACCTGCAATTTGCAGGTTGAAAAAAAAAAAAAGATGCAAAGAAGTGCTTGCTACCTGAATCGAACTCGGGACGCTGTCGTTAAAGTTGAGTATGCTCCCGCAAAGATAAGGAGCAGACAACCTTAAGTTGCTGTCGGCAGCGCGTCCGTCATGTTTTAATTCCAAAACATCCCGAACGCGATCGGAACATGGCATCGGCCAGTTGGGAGACTCAATGCGCCTCGGGCACAGTTGTGGGAGAACACGGCCACGCGTGAAGTCACTACGGAGAACGTTCACTCGTTAATATCAAATCAAACTATTTATATAGCACTTTTCATGCAGAGCAATGTTACCTATAGGCAATGCACCAAAATGGAAGAAATGCACCAAAATGGAATCACTTCTTCCCCTAGTCATTTCCAACAACTCTGGAAAAGTTCATCCAAATCCATGCTCAACTTTCAGTTAGAGGGGACAAACCAACGCAGCTGAAAACATAACCCGCCCGTGGGCTGTGCCCCAGCGCAAGTAACCAAGTTATTTCAATAGATCATTATTTCCACTAATCTGCAGAGTGTTTTGCTTTAAAAAATATACCCAACTAATTCAGATGCAGAAGCAACATTGCAAAAAAAATTTCACTACTCAAACGTTTCCATTTCTCAACATATCATTCAATCACTGTTCATGGAGTCATGCTGAAAGGGGAAGAGAAAATGGGGAAGTAGACCAGCAGGTAATGCCAGTAGAGCGGGGGAAGCTGTGAAGAGAGCCTTGGGCACTAGAGTACATGTGCTGCACTGAACCAAGCCCAGGAAGACCTGCAGGTCGGGAATTCACCTTGCCGTATTTCCCAAACAGATTCTTCAGGTCGGCTGCTTTAGTGTCAGAAGAAAGACCACTGACCCAAACATTCCGGGTCTTTCCAGCACTGGCCCCTAAAGGCAGACAAGAAAAAAAAAAAAGCATTTGAATGGGCTCTTCCAGCAAAACTGCTTGGCTATGACCAAAGATAGCGTGGTTACTGTACTTTAGTAAAATTTTCAAATATCTAACTTTTACCAGCACTTATTTCCGACTTTTCAACTTGTACATTTTTTATAGACATCAGTACTTGCTACTCCTTTTTGAGAACAAAGATGGTTCCTTCTATAGACTATATAGACGCACAATCTACAAAAAGTCAACATTCGGTAATGCATTTATTCTTTTTTTTAATGTTTTTTCCAGCCCATTCAGGCTGTTTCTTTCCAAGCTTTATTTATTAGGGTTAGCGGAAACAGGTGAAGATGGGGGGGTAGACATGCGGGAAATACGTCGGTGGTGGGATTCGAACCACCGACTCACCGCGCCATTTAGGCCTAGTGCACGGTCTAACCGACTGAGCTACTGGGCAGCACAATTCAGTTAATTTGAACACTACTGCACACATTAGCTTTACACAACAAGCCAACAAAAGAATTTCCTGACAACAGTGGCCAACATTAGTGCTTTAAAATATACATTAGACATTTCAGAGCCAGTACTTACTAGAGGCATGGACGAGCCGATCAAAAAACATCCAATTTATATTTATGCATATTTATATTAGTCATAAAAAAGTGAAGCGGAACCAATACCCGAGGCACGATATTCAAGATGCTAAAGGGAAACGGGCCGTCCGCGCTTGTGCAGTGATCAGAAATTGAGGGCGCTGGGGCATCGAATCCACCTCGCCGTGAGAGTACGAGCCCGATGATATTCACAAATGCTCGGAGAGTCAGCTCCGGGAAAGGGAATATCGCCAGCAGAGTTTTGGCATGAAGAACAGCGTAATTTTAAACCGTCGCTCAAGTACACACGACAACAGGTGGCTTTTTTTTTTTTTTTTAGATGCACGTTAATATATGCGGTATACTCGATCGCCGGCACATACACCATCGACTGAAGCTAGGGGTGTTTGATCAGACGCTCCTAAGCAGTCACGATCTGCCATTAGATAGTGTGAACCGTGATACACATTGAAAGTTAGTCTATGATGCATTTCTATGCTTCAATACAACACCCACTTGTGACGTTACACTTCATCACGTCATAGTTGTGGCGAAACTCCACATCCATTATATGGAATTGGTTCGGCTTCCATGAAAGCAATACGGTGCAAATTCTGCAAAACCTGCAGAGAAGGACACGCAACAAGTCCTTGGCTATAGAAGGCTACAGCAGCGGGTCTCTACAGATTGTTGTTGTATTTTAAGGTTTCCCCTGGGGTGCCCAGCAAAAGCGACAAGCTTCGTGACTAGAGCCAGAGAGAGATAAAGAAACCAAAGCCCCACCGATCCAAGTGTTCCGCTCTCTCGTTCCACTGTTCACGCAACGAGTCCTGAATCGTAATCGAACCGTGAGGTGACCAGAGATTCCCAGTTCTCACTTCTATTTTTGAACTTGACTTATATTTTGATCAGTACTTCGTTTTTGTACAAATGTATTTTACTTTTAAGCAATTAAGAAATCTGGGTACTTTTGCCATCTCTGGCTATGACGACAGTGACCAATTATTAAAACTATGACCAGGCGTAGGGTTACATTACCTTTGTCGTCTTTGTCTCTCGAAGAGCTAGGAAGTCAAAGTTGAAGAGGAAAAACACAAAAAGTAAAATGAATACAAGTTGATGACATTCAGAAACATTATACAAGTCAATGAACACAAGACAAATCTGTGGCCGTGACACGGTTGTGGAGTCAGAAGAAAAAAAAACAGGGGTCATCGTGGCGAGGGTATGGACCGAAATGGGCTTCTTTCATGGCTTCTTCACCGGGCATGTGGAGGTTGGCAGCCAATTTCATCAATGACAATCTTCAGAAGTATGCTCTACTTCACAGCAAATAGAATAGACACCACAGACATCGATTCATCTATAAAAATGGCGTTGTGCGAGGGTCGGGGACAATGAATGGCCTTACCAAGACGGGGGGAAAAAAATGCAGGAAAAAAAAAAACACGGGTGGGGAAATCCTCTCCTGGTTATTATATGGAAGGGATTAACCCAGTTAACAGCAGGTTTAGGTACGTCTTGATGCTACCCACAACGCTGGGGGCCTTAGCGAGCTGGACCTTGATAGTAGTATCAAAGAACGGGACATAGAAAGACAAACCTCTTAGCTTGACCCGACGCCCCAGCGGTGGAGGGGGCCTTCTTGCCAGTATCCTTATCGCCGCTTTCTGTCTTCTTCTGGGCCTCTCTGCCATCCTTTTTCGCGGGCTCAGCCTTGCCGCCGAGACCCTTGCCATCCTGGTCGCTCTGCGTTTCGCCGCCATCGCACGGCGGCGGGGCCCCGCAGTCGTCTGTGGGCTTGTCGGAATCTGGAAGTTTTACATGTTTACCTGTCTCCAGGAGATCATCTCCGTCCACATCGAGCGTGATCGCGTCTTCGTTGGGGATCGACTCACAGAGGTGGTCGTCCTCGGCGCTAGTGCCCGCCGCCTCCTGCTCCTCCATGTCTTCGACCTCCGCCTCGAGCCCGTGCTCAGAGTCGGCAGCCTCGGGCGCCATCTCCTCATCTTCCTCCAGCTCAGCCACAGCCTCGCCCGGAGCCTCCTCCTGGTCCATGGGTTGAACCTCAGGCTCATCGGCGGAGGCTTCCTCGTGCCCGCCGTCGGGTTCGGGCAGGCTGTCCTCACAGGGCGGAGGCTTAGAACTTTCGTGTGTAACTTCTTCCAATGCCGTTACATCTGAGGGATTTAACAAGGATAAACATGGCGACAAAAAAAATAAAAACTCAACATGCGACACTGTAGTGAATTCACCTAGAAACACAAAGCAAATCACACATTAGTGGTCATGGAGGCCGCAGACACCACAGGTGAAACACAACACACATCCATCGTCATGACTACAGCTGGTCGGAAGACCTTCACAGCCAGGGAGTCGTAGTCACAAGACTTGTTGAAATCTTCTTGAAAACATCCTCTTCGGTTCCTCAGGCGCATGACATTTGACTCGAGTGTATGTGTGTGTGACGAGAGTCCCAACAGTATCTTCAAGTCTTCTGCAATCAATGCACTAGGAGGTGCATTCTTTTGGAGTACACTTGTACAGGATTCTAGTCCGATGCGTCGATACAGGTTGCGTGAAAATCTTGCAGATGATCTTGCAGAAAAAAAACCATCCACACCACAGCGCTCCAAGCAATGTCCAACTTCTAGTGAGGTCCAGGTAGTGGACATGATGTGCATGCAGGTTGTAGAATGATGTGCAGTCGTAGAACGGTGCGGAGGTTGTAGGATTTGGTGCTGTAGCATTTGTTGAACTCTTGATGAGTGTGGTGTGCAGTTTTTGTCATATAACGTGTCGCTGTAGAACAGCACGCAGTTGTAGAATGACGTTGAAGAGTGGTGGAGTTGAGGGTCAAGACCCGTCGTAGAATGTGGGTTTGAAGTCCTCCAGTGGGGAAAAAAAGTACTTTGATGGTAACCCCAGTGGGTTCAGTCCTCCGTCACTGTCCTACGCAAGCTACTTAACTACGCCCGATGGAGAACGGCAGAGGCCATAGTCAGCCTTACTGAGCCTAACAACTTACCTTTTTCTGGCTCCTCATCTTCGGTGTCCTGAAAAAGGACGAACAGTTAATATTGCAAACAGTTAATATTTCATATTAATTATTCATTCATTTTAAGATTCCCCCTGGTGTACCCAGAAAAAGCGACAAGCTTCTCGGCTAGAACCCAAGAGAGAGATCAGGAAACTGACAGAAAAAGCCCAGTCCTGTCCCTGCACTGTTCGTAGAGTAGCCCGATTGCTATTGATGCCACTGGCGAACATGCCAACTACATTTCCCAGCGGCCCCTGGACCCGGAAGTCTAGTCTTGTGACCACACAGCGATCTAGAGGTGGGTGATATGGCAATATGTTTCGCTAGGACGATAGACATTTTTCTATCGTGACCTTTTTCCTCCATCATTATCGGGATAAACTTTTTTTCTTCATTATTACAGCTAATATAAGGTGGAGTATTATTGATCAGGCAAAATAAACGGGGGAGTGATCGGGGACGCGCGTAGATTTGCTCGCTCAAAATCAGCTGTGGAACATTCAACACACATTCATTCACTGTGCGTGTGCGCCGCGCCACCCCGAGCGGAGACGAGAGGCTTCAGAAGGCAGCCAGGCAGGATGTTGAAACTTGAAAGCGTGTTCAAATAGCGTGTTCAAGTAACAACGCGACAAGTGCCTGTATGCTCGTGGTCTGATTATTCCAATGCAGAAACCACGCTGTCCCCGTGTCATTAAAGCGTCGTGTTTTTGCCATACACTCAATGTTTTTATCTGACAATATCCCGCTGTGCAACTGCAGCAACGCCAGCCAGTGTTGTTTACATCCCAGCCATGTTGAATGTTCAGCTCCGCGAGTTTCTCTGGGCTGTTCGTGAACGACTCATTCATGGCAAATGATAGCTCATTACTTCGATGTTGTGTGCTATAATTATTTAAAAGTATTCGTTGCATCATATAAAACAAATACACATTCAATATTGCACGAAGAGAAACAAAAACAATAAAATGTAGCAGTTTTGTCAGTTATGTTGGAATTAAAATTATGATGTTTTTTTCCCCATTATTACAGTTAACATAAGGTTCAATATTATTGATCATCATTGGATGTAATCCAATAAGGCATTTCATGTGCAATGATTTTCCCCCCTAGTTAATTCTTATTTTCTTCTTAATTTTAATTTCAACTAGCCAAGGGATATAGGGCGGCTGGCCGGGATTAGAGTGGGCGGGTGCCTAACTGACGGTGATGGAGTCTACCACTAGCACATTCCTAGAATAGGCACTGGGCCAGCCTTCCGCTTACCTGTGAGGTGATGATCACACTTGAATTACAAATATATAGTTTAATAAAATATCATTTTAATATAACTTTTTATTGCATTGTTACTATGCATTCTTTAAGTTGATATAACGTTTAAAGAGAGAAAGAAAATTCTTTTAGAATTTTTTGTCATGGGCATATCGTGATAGTTATCGGGATATGAAGTAATCCATATCGGGATATGTCTTTTTTTCCATATCGCCCAGCTCTACAGCGATCTATCGATAAGTTGGTGATTAAGTACGATTATGTTACTTATATCTTTTGTCATTTCCAACAACAATTTCATCCAGAGCTGTCCACAACTTTTTCAGTTATCGAGGGGACAAACCAACGCGGCTAAAAACAACCTGCTTAGCGGCTCCGGCCCGCCGAAGTTAACACTTGAAGTCAGATTGCAAGCAATTCTTACCTTGTTGCAGGAGTCTTCATCAGCCAAGCCGTCAGTGTCCGAATCCATTTTCTTTCCTGAAAAGTCAATGACATTAGACGGCGGTTTCAGTGTAAATCTGGGCTATCATTCAGGTTCTTGTCGTCCTTGTGAATTGAGCATGGCCTACACAACACAGTCTCTAGATCCAGAAAAGTATTAACTTAGTTAATCATCTCACTCCACAGTTACAGAGAATGTGGAAATGGCTCAAATGAACCATGGGGAATTATAATTAATCTGTTTTGAATACAAAATGCATAATTATGTTATATGCACAATATTTATTAGCACATAGTTCATGTCATAGAAAGTATACATAATACCATAAATTATATTTAATATCATAATTTATAACCCATGTATAGCCATGTCAATCAAAGGGCCGATATTATAATAAACCGCTGTTCAAATTCTTAGGGAAGAGATTTTTTAATAGTGTGCCACAGTGGCTCAGACAGTGCACTACAAAGCACATATGCGCAGAGTTGTGGGTTTGCAAACTCTGACCAACAACTTGGTGCAGTAGCATAGTACCATGGCTAACTACGCCGTATTTGCCCCATATAATAGACGTGAAGTTGAAATAATACCACTTAACCGTATGTATACTTCACCGTACATGATACCAGCAACATGTCTGCCGACACCATGATATGCAACAGCCCTATTCCACAATTCTGTGCACATGGAAATTATAGGTCCCCAACTCCCCTTCACATGCAGGCTGCTGTAATGAAGACATTTTGACCAAACAAAGCCATCCCCACGTTGCACCAGTCGACAACTGTTCATTGTGATGTTATACGGGTTACGTTGGTGAAGATGTGCACTTCCGACGGCAGACAGGGCGATGATACACAAAAAGACAAGATGACAATAAACACCTTTGGCCTTCTTCCGTGTGGGCGTGTCTGCTGCAGCCAACTGAACTTCTACGTACTCTGGATCACCCCCTTCGTCTTCAACAGCCTAGAAAAAGACAAAAGTGCTTATAGACAAGTTTTTGACCCGTTTACGGTTTACTTCCTTAACTACCCCCGTATATGCTCGCCACTTCCGGTCCCATTCATTTGCTGCGTCTTTGACCATTTTTCAACAGGTCTAATCAGTGGGAGCACACACACCTACCGCGTTATTTTAAAAGGGTGGTGGTAACTTGTGCTGTGCTATTCCAGACCCAAATGCTCTCGTGAGGATCTGCGCCCCACAAACCCATGATTCAATTACCTGTGCAAGCCGTTCCATTTACTCACCAGTGAAGCAGCCATCCCATTGGCCCTGACGAAGATGAGACTAGATCGGTGAGTAACTTCAAGTCAGATTTTGCCTGCAGTTCATCAATACTTACGGTGAGTGAAGCGGGGTGGATGATGTGTAATTTGTCACAGAGCGAGCTGTAGTAAGCGGATTTTGAAATGTGCGTTTTGTGTTACAAATTCGTCCACTACGATCACTTTACACAGGGGAATATACAGACAGAGAAAGTGAGTTACACTCAGCAGAACACATGTCAGCCCCTTGTATTTCACGGGAAAACTTGTCTATACACAATAGGGGTGCAACTATTAGTCGATTAAATCGGTGACTAATCGATTATTAAATTAGTTGTCGATTAATTTTATAATCGATAATCGGCAAAGAAAGGATAGGTTGTTATTGTCGGCAGTTTTGTGCTAATGTTTCCCCCTTTTATCCACACACATTTGATATTCATTCATAATTCCCGAAAATATGAAACACTAAATGGACATAATTGATTAAAAATATGAATATGAAAATATTATGCTGTAAATTACATGTGATGGGTTTGCATATTTGATTTTAGTTGGTTAAAAAGGGTAGAAAATAAAAGAACAGATTCCAAGTTGACAAGGTTAATTTCTCACAATTGTTGCTCACTGAGAATTTGAGGTATTTTTAAAGGAAAAAATATACAAACGATTAATCGTTTCAATAAATCGGTAACTAATCGACTATTAGAATAATCGTTAGTTGCAGCCCTACACAACAATGACTTTGCTAATGTGACATTATTTCACAAGAACACATCACAAAGCAAAACATTTTTACATTTTATCTGTTCCGTCACCATATTCATCTGCTGAATAATTCCTTCCTGTCGTTTAACGGCGATCGACACTTGACTTAAGCAGGTCATTCACGCCGGTTTTACAAAAATTACAGAGCAAGCTGCCTTCACAGCCTACTCTGTTCGGCTGCTGAATACTAAAAGGGTGCCTGGGAGGTGGTGCGTAAAACGGTGTATTTTGCATCCTTTTAAAATCATTTTAAAAACAGCAGCGCTCTGCATCAACGAGGGACAATTGGAACTCAGCCCGAGGTGAACGGCGTAGGACCGCAGTTTATGGTGTACACCGGTAACCATGACACACCAAGTATCAACACCAATAAATCTAATAAAATTACACATATTAAACAAGGGGGCGCGCGGTGGCCGTGCGGTTAGAGAGCGTGTCCCCCGACCACAGGTCGAGCAGCACCGCAGGTTCGAATCCCCTGTCCGGCCTTTCTGCAATGTCTCCCCCCCTAACTCTTCATCCCGCTTTCCGATTAATCCTGTCGCTATCTCAATAAAGAATGAAAAACGGCGCTTGCGCCCAAAAAATAACTTTAAAGAAATTACATCAACAAAACAACCCGCAGTAATAAATGTTTCGTTACATTTAGAGCTGCAACCGATTAATCGATGATAATCGATTACCAAATTCGTTGCCGACGAATTTGGTAATCGATTAGTCGGGTGCGATTAATCGTTAGGTGTCCGCGTCCCGGTTAGAGTTGGATTCTCCCACAAGCCCGCTCTTCCACCCCTTCATATAGTGATGAAGTGGTTCAACCCACCACCTGAAGACTCCACCCCCAACTTCCTTCCACCCTCTCTCGCTCGGCGTCTACAACTCGTGAACTTATGCCGCCGTGCTTGTTCCCACGGCCCGCGGTCTCGCCTGCGGATCGAGCGTCCTCACGGACGTTCTCCGAAAGCTCCAGGGGCCGTGGCGCCCGCCGCTGGAGGTTCGTTCCAGGCCGGGCGTCGAACGACCCCGTCTCACGGAACCCTTTCCCAGTCGAGGACGGCACAGTCGTGCGTCCCTGCGACGACCCGCTTAACTTAAACACATCAGTAAGCGGAAGAAATTAAACTAACCAGGATTCCCTCAGTAGCAAAGAGGGAAGAGCCCAGCGCCGAATCCCTGCCTGCCCCGTCGGGCGCGGGAAATGTGGCGTACGGAAGATCATTTTGTGAGACCGGTGCCGGCCCTCGCCGCGCCAGGCGCTGCCTTCCCGGAGTCAGGTTGCTTGGGAATGCAGTCTAAAGTGGATGGTAAACTCCATCTAAGGCTAAATACTGCACAAAAAAACTACTTTTAAGTGGTTTTATAAAATAAATGGCGGCAGTA
>OMKY01087887.1:0-12082 GCA_900302395.1 Bregmaceros cantori | reverse complement strand
TGAAGACACAGCGTGCCGTTAGTCCGTGCTAGCGCTGACACGGAACGAAACATGTTGTACGATGCGTGTTGTTGTTGTACGAAGCGCTGCCGTGGATATATAGTAACAAAATAATCTCCACAACACGGAGCGAGTGCCCGCTGCAGTGGATATATAGTAACAAAATAATCTCCAAAACACGGAGCGAGTACCCGCTGCCGTGGATATATAGTAACAAAATAATCTCCACAACACGGCGGGTACTCGCTTCGTTTTGTGGAGATTATTTTGTTACTAAATGTCCACGGCAGCTGCCGTATCCACAACACGCTTCGTACAAAATAATATTCTCCAGAACGCGCGTGGTACAACAAAGTTTCATTCCGTGTTGGGAAGACACAGCACCCTGTGGCTGCAGCCGATGAAGACTCATTCCGTGCCGGGCGAAAACAGACACAACACGCCACAGACAACCCCACAGCTGAGAGGGCTCCGCGAACAGACATCCAACAGGCGCTACCAATCCGCTAGGCGGATAAAGTAAAATAAAGTTCAGAAAAGACACAAGGAGGCACAAACTGCTCCTAGCGCTAGCCAATGCTAGCACTATGGGCCGTGCACAGCACGGAGCACACGCCCACTTTGGGCCAAACCATTTTACCATCACACAAAGGGGTGGAGAGATATATGGTCTATCTTGACACAGATATCGTGATGTATCGTGGGTGAAATTTCTTATATCGATTCTTAATTTCGATATATTTCTTATATCGAAATTTCTTATCGAAATTTCTTATATTATTCAATATATCGATAATCGTAGAATCGCTGTATCGTGATATTATCGTTATCGTGGGTAAAATATCGTGATAGTATCGTATCGTGGGGTACCTAGTGATACCCAGCCCTACTGGTGAAATGTGATGATTTTGTTTTTTTATTAAGTAGCAACGTGTTTCAGTGGTATGATCACCCTGTCCGCATCCACAGATGATAATCTTTATATTTCTCACTGTTTTTTGCCCTCGCACTCTTGGCACTTCCCACGCGTAAACAACAGATTATGTGTGCATGAGTTTGGACTGACGGAGGTCTTTAAAGAGACACTTCCAGAACAGCGCCAAATGTTGCATTAGGAAAGAAAAATGTGTGTTTGTTTGGGCTACAACGATAATACACGAGTAATCGCTGATTATTCGATTACAGACTTAACCGGCAACAAATTTGATAATTGATAATTGCCAAGAGATTGAATGATTGTCATTGTCGGTAGTTTTGTGCCAACACTACCCCTATCTAGACTGAGAAACAGTTTCTTCCCACGCACAGTTATGCTACTGAATGCAGGGGGAATTTCAGAAAATAGCAAATCAAACAATAATTGTCATTTTGAAATGTATTTTATTTCTTACGAAAATCTACATTTTTACACGATTGAAATCCATTGGATGTGTCCGAAATCGTTCCCTATCCCCTACTCCCTCCTCCCTATATAGTGCACTCAATTATAGTGCACTCAACAGCAACGGCAGAGATTCGGGACACTAGAGTCGGCCCGTCAAAATAATTATAATGTAATTATAAAATTCAACAATCATCACAAATAGTCAAAAGTACTATGACATTTATAACTATTTGCCGTGCCATATTTTTGTAGATTAGGTCATTTTTAAAATGTATTGCAATGCATTATGGGTAATATTGCTTTGTCTAGCGTACATCTCGAGGCTCACTACTTTTCGCGGTGCATTGTGGGATACTTTGAGTGCACTTTATAGGGTACATGTAGAATTTGGAAACAAAATGGTGTGTGCCCCATATAGTGCACGATATATGGAATAGCGAGCGTTTTCGTCCTCAGCATACAACCCTTTACTTTGGGCCCACCTGATTTTCTTCTGGGCTCACCCGTTTTCTAATGTCTGCCTACGCCCCTGGAACAAGGAAAGGGGTTTTTTTCCTCCAAGAGGCCAAAATGTGTCTGAGGTCGATGCAGCTTCCCAGAGTGTTTTAAGTCAATACCGTCTGCCAGGGTCAGCCGGCTCGATAGGACCACGCTCTGCTAAGCAGTAAACAAGACACCCGGTGTGCCCAACACCACAGCAACTCCAGGCCTGGATCAACTTTAGGAGCGGAGGATTTATAGCCGGACAAGAAACGTGAGCTAGAGGCAAGTTTCTTTATCCACACTGTCTCCAGGCCCATCCTCCACACACGGATTGTTGTGAAATAAACTTTCCAAATCCATAGCTACTCTATTTCAAGCTTAGGCAAGATCAGGGCTTGAAAACAGAATTATTTTTGAAACGTTCCTTTCCGAACGGTTCAGGAAGGTCTCTGTTTAACGTTTTCGTTCTCGGAACCGCTCCACCACCAAAATATCGGTCCTGAACCGGTTCGGAACACAACAATTTAGTTCGTTCTTAAAGTTCCTTATCTTGTGCAATGTTAAGTTTAGATATAGTTAATACAAAATATATTTGGTGGACTTTCAAACTTCTGTGTAACTGTATTAACACCATTACATTTGCTTCCTTGTCTGTCCACAAGATGGAGCCCCAGATGCATGGGGCTTGCAATGTCTAAAAAAATAACTTTAAAAAAAAACACTCACAAAGTGTGTGTATGTGTACCAATGCAGTGTCAAAATGCAGTACTTCAGCTTTTAAGACAGGGGGCAGCTGCCCTGCTGCTCACCTTAGCTGCGAGTCGCTTCACAGCCTCCTCCCGGTGCCGCTGGACCTCGGGAGTGTGTGAGCTTCCGGGTGTTCTGAGGGTGTTGTTGGCGCTCGATGGGGGAGTAGGCTGGGGCGGTTGGCTTAGAGGTAGCTCCGTACTCGCTGTGTTGCCCCCTCCTGGTGAAGCTGCTGCTGCTGTTGCACCTGGTGTGGGGGTGTGGAACTATGTTAAACCTAAATGAAATCATGCTGTTTTTTAAAATACCTCGACAGTTTCGATCACTGGGGCAGCAACCTTCTTCATGGGGTGGCGTCCTGTTGTCATGTTGACGCCGTAGCTATTTCACTTCCTTGTGGCCGTGGTCCGGCCGGCGTTCCACACGGGGAGCGGCGGCCAGACCACACCCACAAGTGATATAGCTACGGTGCCACCATGACAGAAGCGAAACTCTGGAAGTATTTAAAACCCTATATTTCTTTTAAAAGAACAGTATATTATTCATTCTTGTCAAACAGTATGAATGTATGTTAAGCCTGAGTTAGTAAAGTTGACCAGTCTAGTGGCCTAGTAGTAGTGTCCATCACTCAGCTGAATTGGGGAAAACTCGTAGGCTAGAATTACTAGCTTGCTTGTGTTTGGTCTGGACCCAACGAGGATCTGTTGGCACCGTCTGTTGCAGAGCATATGAATGGCGCAGCAGGATTGGAGTGAAGTGCATTTGGTGGGAGCATTAAGTGTTTTTTTCTTTTCTTTTTGCTTTCATCCGATTTCGGTGGCATATAGCCCGACCTGGCCGATAAAGTTGACAAATCAGTTCAATCTTTTTTTTGGTTTTTAAGAAAATTTAAAATTTAAATTACTCATACAACACAAACTCATTACAATTAATTTATACACTAATATTTTCATGGTTTTCAAGATTCATTTCAATTCCCCATACATCTGCCTGATTTTCCCAGACCCAATGCAACATCTAGCGGTGTGCGATGTGTGGACGATGCGTTGGTTCTGGCTCGCCAGGCTAACTAATTATGATTCTACAGTAAATAGTTTGTACCTTTGGGCGAGGCTGAAGGACTGTTGGAGGCGATCTGCCTCATGCGACCTCCGTGGCAGCTGAGGGCCACCAGGCGAGACACGATGGCCGTCTTCCCGTAGCCCACGCTGCCGACGAGCACGGCGCCGGGACCCGCCTCTAGCTCCTCCTCCAGCCGCTGGAAGAGCCAATCGCGGCCCACGAACACCGAGTCCATGGTGATGCTGGGCACCTCAAACAGCAGTGGCTTCAGCATGATGTCAGCCGGCTTGTAGGGAGCCAGGCGCACTGGTGGGATGCGGACGAGGTACGATGAGAGTCATACACTCGGATAAATCTTTTTTCACCAATGATTTCCCACAACTTTCAGGCACAGTTCTGGGAAGATGTGAATACATTAATTTAATGTAAATATTTACATTTTAACTCTGTGCTAGTTAGGACACAGAATTGTGGTTAGAAATACAGAATGCAGTTTTTCCACCATCCGTCTGGGTCTAGCCCTAAGGTCATTTAAGGTTCCATTTATTTTGCCGTGTCTTGGACTATTGTTCGACATGTCTATTCAATGGGAACACACACCTACTGTGTTATTTTAAAATAGTGGCGGTAACTTGTATTGTGCTATTCCACACCCAAATGCGAATCGAAGTGCGAATCTATGACCCACAAACGCATGATTCAATCATCTGCACAACTGTTCCATTTGATCATTCTTGTTGGAATTACAAGTAGAAGCAGCCAGCCTATTGGTCCAGAAGAACATGTGATCACTCTCTGAATAACTTCAAGTTGGATTTTGACTGTATTTCATTAATATTTATGCAAAACGGTGAACGGAGCAAGGGTGGGGTGATGTGTAACTGGTCACAGAGCGACATCTAGTGGTCGGATTCTGAACCAGTGTGGGATTTGTGTGTTTTATGTGAGCCACCGCGGTCCACGACGATGACTTTACATATATACATACAGCCCAGTGATTCACGCATAAACCCGTCTATCGCCTTGGCTTTGGTCAGCTCTGGATCTAGTGGTGCGATTCATCATCCATTCCCCTCTCCCCTCCAAATGGTCCACCACTGCAGCATCAGTCTTGTGCGACTTGAATAATATGCATGCTTAATGGCTTTTGTTGTGTGTTTTTTTGCACTGATTTATGGACGCTTGGCTTGGTATGGAAATGCAGAGTCAGAGTAACAAATTGTTCTCTCTGCAACAGAATCATTCTCTGATATAAATGACAGAGGAATCTTTGGAATAGCAGGCCGGTCAAATGCACACCAGCAGCATCACCGTGGAGACAATTGTGATGTGTTCAATGGAATGTCTTGACCTCCCCACATCCTGTATGCCAAATTGGTCTTCCTTAAATATTATCAGCCATCAGCTTTTCCAAGAGACCTATTGACACATTCCGAGTAGGGCTGCGACGAACCATTATTTTCACAGCCGATTAGATTATTGAAACAATCAACAGTTGGATATTTTCCTCTATTAAAATTTACCCAAAATACTACAATACGACATGAGATGAATCTTGTCAGCTTGAAATATAGTTACAATTGCTTCCTTTTAACTATCAAATGTACAATGTTTAAGTTATTTACTTTGACACAAACGCATTACAATTCATTCATGAGATCAATTTCGATAGTTCTTTATATTCATGTTTTTTTTTTTCTTTTTATCAATTATGTTTTGCCTTTTCGGCATCTCGAGCCACAAATACACTTGTACGAATTCCATCTGTGTATGAGGCTAGCTGGTTCGCATGGAGTCACCTAAGCTAAATTATTTTCGTGAGTCCAATCCATACTCACGTTATTCGGCCAGTATCTCTGGTGTACTGTGAGAGTTCCACAACACTCTCCTTGGGCTTAATGCCCAGTTGGCATTGTATCCAGTACACCAAGAATGCAACTTTAACATAAATCCACATATCCAAACTTCCATATTGCATGTTCAATGGTAGTTGTAAACAACTACCAGCAGGACGCGTAACATAGATGAAGATAGTTGTAAGTGAAGTGAAGTAATCAAGGTCATCAAGTGCAAATAACTGAAAAAAAGGCAATTAACCCTTTCAATAACACATATATTTGACATTTGAAGGGCCACTACACCAACTATACAGTGAAAACAGCTATACAACAGCGATATATTCACCTCAAAACAGAGGAAGGAACAGAATTAAAAAAAAAAACCCACAAGAACACACACCTTTATAAGTTCCACTTTCATTCCAAGTCATTGACAGAAATCTTCCGAAACACTTGAAAGTAGCTCTTGAGAAGCCCAGAACAACACATCCCAGTAATGACATGAATAATGGCTATTATTATTCATGCCACCAGTTTTTGTATTGTTAAGGCAGACTCTTCCTGTGAGCCCACAGTTTATTAAGTTCCATACTTGAGCTAAGAGCAGTTGAAGAGCATCAAAGAATGAGGTCTGATGAAACATCTGATTAAAATGACACGGACAGGACTCAGTGAGTCAACTTCCTCGTTGAAACTTGGTTTCGAAAGTCTGCCGTTCTCCACTTGCTCTCTGCTCTTCTCCGTTTCTCTGGGACAATTGACCACTAAATGGACATCTGATGTCTGGCAGGCAGGGCTCCAAACCGGTTCAAGGAACGAAAACCGAAAACGAACAGAATTTTACGAGGAGGGGAAACGGAAACGAAAAAAGGTTTCTTTAACTGTTCCAGAACAGAAACGGAACATTATGAAATCCACAAAACCGGTTAAAAACATTTTTTTTGTTCTCTATACATTATAACATATCCTATGTCTGGGAGACTATTTCCGGTTGTGCATCCATCCAACTTTCACTGTCAGGCATCAAGCGAGGAAGAGAATGTAATGGTGTTTTAAACACGGTTTTGACGTTAATACAGTTGCAATGAAGTTTGAAAGTCCACCAAATATATTTTGTAAAAACTACATTTGAACTTTAAGAACAAACAAAATCCTTGCGTTCCGAACCGGTTCAATATTTTGGTGCCGGAACGGTTCCGAGAACAAAAACGTTAAACATAGACCTGCCTGAACCGTTCAGAACGGAACGTTTTAAAAATAATGTTGTTTTCAAGCAACTAACCACGGAGCTGATATCTTGACAACCACAGAGCAATAGACCTTACACAACCAGTGCTTACACATTAAAAGTATGGCAATTATGGGATGATGTTGAGCATATTTTAATATTGATTGCTACCTTGTAGTTACCAATTAGTTACCAGTTAATTATATGGTAATAAGAATACCGTAAAGTAAAGCAGTACATATTTAAAAGTGACAGTACAGTCATACGAAAGTAAGTAATTGTAAGAGCTGGGAGAAGTATTCATTAAAAAAAGAAATAAGTCAACAACACTCATATTAGTTGCATTACTTGCATATGACATATCCATGGAAAAGTTTATGGGGATTTTTTTTCCTACCAGTACAGTGGAGGTTATGGCAATTGGGAATTGGTGATAATACTTCATAATAGATCTTATGAATTCATTACATTTTGAGCAATTTTTTTTTTAAGTTATTTTTTGGGCGCAAGCGCCGTTTTTCATTCTTTTATTGAGAGAGATAGCGACAGGATTAATCGGAAACCGGGATGAAGAGTTGGGGGGGAGACATTGCAGAAATGCCAGACAGGGGATTCGAACCTGCGGCGCTGCTCGACCTGTGGTCGGGGGACGCGCTCTCTCTAACCGCTTGCCACCACGCACCCCCCACATTTTGAGCAATTTGAGGTAAAATGTTCTATTTAAAGGACCGCCCCACCCCCCCTCTCCGCCCCTGCCCCAGGGACAAACATGTCAACAGCATTTGGAGAGCGTGGTTTTCCACACTCAAGTCCAGTAAAGTCGTTAGAAAACAATGGGTTTTATTGTTAGATTGGAGGTGGACCTGATGACTCACTCAGGTCTAGGAGACGGCCTAATGGGGCTTCCCTCATTTAGGTCTAATGACTTTCACTAAACGCCAAAATATGGGTGCCTCCATGTTAGGTTGTGCATTGCCATGCATCCAACTCACACGCGTGAAAACAACAATACAGCACCGCTTAAATTCATGGAATAGATTATTTTTAAACGTACGTACATATTACATAGTTAAGTTGGACTCTATCTGATCCCATTTGATTGTCCAGCTGACTAAAGACAGTGACACACAACTTCGGTAACATCTAGCCGGAACAACACCCAGTTTCCTCCCAGCAGGGAACTATACACGGCTACCCGCCGGACAACTGCCCGGTACCGTGTCCTATCTCCCCCTCTCTGTGAAGAATTAATAACGCGTCGTCAATATTCAATTCTTTCAGCTCCGCGAAGGCATCTGCTTTCGCTTCGTAGACGATTGGAGTTGGATCGGATACCCATGGCATTTAAAGGAGGTAGACGCATCATTTGTCACGAACGGCGGCTCGAATTGAAACACCGCTGGCATGAGCGCATATTTTGAATATTCGCGCCGTCCGGGACAAGCGCCAACAAACTCCAATGGAAACACACCGAAAGGTTTACCCACTGGTGGTCCTACCTTTGCCGTCATGTGGAGGGCGCCCCCCGGTACTGTGCCAGGGCAGGCGGATGGACGTCCTCAGCGGAGTGTTCCTCTGTTCATCAAGGAAGCTCAGGTCTTCCAGCTTGGTGGAGCTGGTGGCTATAGGCGGAACATACTACATTTTAGGGTTTGCTCAGTGTAAGATGTGATCCATCTTGGATCTGTAGTTAAGTCAGGAGAAAAACAACTTCGCGGTCGGCCCCTAGTACGACTCAAATTGCCTCCTCAACTTACATCTCAAATCAGGAAGAGGTTAATCAGCCTATCCCCAAGTCGAGGTTACACGGTATTTATATGTTACTGTAACACAGCTGGGGGCGTGTCCTCCTCAAATCAGGAAGAGGTGAATCAACCTATCCCCAAGTCGAGGTTACACGGTATTTATATGCTACTGTAACACAGCTGGGGGCGTGTCCTCCTCAAATCAGGAAGAGGTTAATCAGCCTATCCCCAAGTCGAGGTTACACGGTATTTATATGTTACTGTAACACAGCTGGGGGTGTTTCATCTGCACCGAGTTGCTATGTCCAAGATGCCTCACAACGCTGCGCGTAGAACCATGTGACCACGTAAGAACCAATGGGGTGGCCCATTCTCTTAGAAGCACTAACTTGTAGCTTAATGGAATGTGCAGGTGCGCGCAGCCGCGACGGTCGGCCACTCATACTATGTTTAATGAGCTACTCCGCAACCAATGCGATCCGGACTCGAACACAAGTAACGTAATTGCTCGTCCCTAATTAAATGTAACTTAGATTCAAGTTGGTGAGTGGTTATTGCTCTCGTTTTGCATAAAAGTAATCACTGGCGTGCAGCGTTGTGATTTTCAAGGCTGCGCATGTTGTCCAGCAGCTTGAAAAACACAGCTCAGCCGCTCCAGCTCTCCTGACTTCAATATGAGATGCCGGTGGAAGATGTTTTATTATTTATTCACTTTGAAATATAAACAAACTTGAAACTATCAACAGACCAACTTGAAGGAGAAAAAATAATGAGTTCTTTCAAGGTTGCGAAAAAAAAAAAAACAACCACCAACCCCTGCTGCCGTGTTGGCGGCAGTGTGCCAATGGCAGACCTTGAATTAAATGTCAATTATATTGACATTTTAAAAGCATACCCTGCTTTCAACGCCAATTCACAACAAACATTCTATAGAGACGTCAAGACGTTGCCAATATTGAGCTGCGTTCCATGCAGCAACGCAGCGCCTTGAGTAAAGCATTCAACCCTGTTTGATGAAAAACAAATATTAGATATGAAGAGGCGGGCAGCATCACCGTGGAGACATTCATCCTTTTGCACACATGCACACATTAGAGAAGCGTGGATGATGTATTGTCGAGGCTTCTGACACGTGAAGCCGTTTCAATTGTATTAACCATCACACCATGCGAACAGTAGGAGTGCAACGGGTCGTGGTTGATCCGCGATCCGTACGGGTCAACATGTGCGGTTCGGTACACACATGATCTGCGGACTGGTTTATGGAGGGGAAAAAAAACAAAAAAAACAAAGCAGAAACAAGCGCTTCGTGCAAGCAGAGGATGTGCAGGGGAGGAGAGAGAGAAAGAGAAAGAGACTGACCAAGCTCGTACAAACAGCAGCATGTACATGTACAAGTTCACTTGAAAATTCATAATGATATATGATATATTTATTTATTGTTTTTATTTATGGTAAAAATATGCTATCCGTGCGCACTTGAAGTTGATTTAATATATTTTAATTGAACAACTTTTAATAAACAAAAGACAAACTTTCTTATTTTTGTCTTGTCTTTTTTCATGATCTTAAAAATCTATGATGCGTGAGCTCCAAGATCCGAGCCGTGAGACTTTTCATCCGTTGCACCGCGAATGAACAGTAAATGTGAGAAATAACGGCTTCAATGAACCAATGATTGACTGAAACCCAGACTTGCTTAACTCATTGAGTGCGTAAGACGCCTTATTGTGGAAGTCTGAACTTCTGCGACACAGAACTTAGGTCTGTGGGTCTTGTAAAAAACAATCACATGTTGGAAAAAAAAACCCTGACATTGGGATGTGCCGAATTTGAAAATGGTTGGCAAAGAATGTGTTAAAACAGGATCGGGATTGTTCAGTTAAAGGCAATATCCACCTCAACGGCCTGCTATGTGTATATATTAGACATTTCTGCATCTATTCTTAGTAGTCGTAGGGCCATAATTACTACACAAGATGCATTTGACACAGTGTTCGAGCTATGACAGCCAAGAGTGGTGAGTCGGTGGTTCGAATCTCGCCACCGACGTATTTCCCGCATGCCTACTCCCCATCTTCACCTGTTTCCGCTAACAGTAATAAATAAAGCTTGGAAAAAAAACAGCCTGAATGGGCTGGAAAAAACATTTAAAAAAAAATAATCAATACAAATGATTAAGTAAAAAACAAACAAACATTTGAGCAAACAACAAATGAAAAACAGAACTAAACATGAAAGAGAAATGCAAGCTGTCTGTGGGCCTAAAGCTACAAATCTACTAGTTCAGTTTGGATGAATTAGGCTGTGTTAACTTTGGCATGTGTTAGGATTAGAGCCTGTGTCGAGCCTTAGTAAAGACACATGTTGAAAAGGAGAATGATTAAAATGAAATCACCTGCAGTAATCGGCCCGCAATCCCATCCCGACAGCCCAGCGGAAGAAGATTGAGGTGGTTTCTTCACCCCCCCCGACCCACCCCGAATCGCTGCAAATAAGCCATCGCTCACAATAAACTTCACACTCTGGAACTTTCCGGTATAAATGGGTTTCTTGTGTGATAAAGGTCAAGGCCGTGCATCACTCAGAGGAAAGGCGAAGAGGGAACAAAGAGAGACGGAATGGAACATGAATTGAGCTCATCCTTGTCATCGAGTCGGCCATTTTCATTGATTCATTCATTCATTTCCCCACATGTTACCGTTCATGTATAGACTAGGTCGGCGGGTAGTTCTGGTAAAATTCTACACCTATTGGGTTATGGAAAAAGGAAGGTGGTAACTTGCGCTGTGCTGTTCCACATTCAAATATTCTAGTGCGGATCTTGCCCCACAAACACATGATTCAATAATCTGTGGCAGCACGGTGGCTCAGAGGGTAGCAATGCTGCCTCACAGCTAGAAGGTCCTGGGTTCGAATCCCAACCTGGACAGGTCCTTTCTGTGTGGAGTTTACATGTTCTCCCCGTGTCCGCATGGGTTTCCTCCGGGCACTCGTTAACCTGCTCCAGTCAGTGCCCCTGGCCAAGGTACTGCGCTGCACCGCTGCTGCCCAGCGCTCCCCAGGGATGGGTTAAATGGGGAGAAAGAATTTCACTGTACCTGTATGTATGTGTGACAATCTTATCTTATCTCGTGCAACGCGTTCCATTTACTCATTTCTGTCACTTATAAGATTGAATGCAGCCACCTGTTTGGTCCAGAAGAACATGCAGCCATATTTTCAAAATGTCAGCCCCCTATTTTTAGCGCGTAAACTCATCTATTGGGATGTAAGGCACATCCACCAGTCCCTCCCTCTAGCAGGACACTAACACACACGTTCACTTTGAATGACATCATACCATCCGATCCTGTGCCAAAAACACAGCGACTGTTTTATTTTGTTGATTTGATGTTGGCGTGTAGAGCTCTATAAAGACACCGATGACATACCAGGTCAGCTGCCATTTAAATTGTCCCATAACTGAATCACACACACGCATATATATATATATATATATATATATATATATATATATATATATATATATATATATATATATATATATATATATATATATATATATATATATATATATATATATACACACACA
>OMKY01087884.1:0-11487 GCA_900302395.1 Bregmaceros cantori | reverse complement strand
TGTGTCTGTATGTGTGTGCTTGTGTCTTTTATGTGTGTGTGTGTGTGTGCAAATGTGTGTCTGTGTGTGTGTGTGTATGTGTGTGTGTGTGTGTGTTGGTGTTTTTTTGTGTGTGTGTTTGTGTGCGTGTGTGTGTGCGAATGTGTGTCTGTACATGTGTCTGTATGTGTGTGTGTGTATGTGTGCTTAATGTTTGTCTGTGCATGTGTGTGTCTGTATGTGTGTGTTTCTGTGTGAATGTGTGTGTGTGGGGAGGTGCATGTGGGTGTGCAGTACACCTGCAAGTGCACCTGTGTCTGCAAAAGCCTGCTGCTTTGTAATTCTGGTCTAATTTTTCTCTCCGGCGCTCTCTCTCAAGCATCTCTTCCTCATGCTCCTGCAGAATCTCTGCCTGTCTCTTGCTCTGCATTTTTAAATAGTCTCCATCTCTCTCCTGTTCACATCCTTGATTTGCCGTGCATGTCACATTTTACATGTACATTTTTACTTGGGCCAATTTTCAGCCAACCATCACCTCTCTTGTTCAGGTATCTAGCCTACTGTCACACCTGCTGTCACTTAACTTTTCTCATTATATTCTCTCTCTCTCTCTCTCATTCTCTCTCACATACTTTCTCATTTTCTCTCTCTCTCTCTCTCTCTCTCTCTCTCTCTCTCTCTCTCTCTCTCTCTCTCTCTCTCTCTCTCAAACACGCGCTGGCAAAGGTGTCTTGTGTTCCATACAGTAGTGAATGAAAGTTGTTTGGAATTTTGCTTTCATAGTTCATTTTCATTGATTTGATTAATCATGTAGCACTCTGCCTCCTTTCACTTAACTCACAATTATTTAAACAATATTTTTTGATTTTGATTCTTTGTCTGGACAGGGATTTATTCTAATCACTTGCCCCTGTTATCACTTGTGCATTTCTTAATTGGACTCATAATGACAGGTCAATAGGTGAGAAACTGGGCTGGACTTCTACTATTACCACTATTGACAATGATGGCATTCATGAATAACATCACAGATTTCATAAGCAAATATTATGAAGATTCTACTTTGAACATTTTTCTTGTCCAGTGACGAACAATGCTCCGTTCAAATTGCTGTGCGTCTTGACGAGCTAGACTGACACTCGGCTGCTGGCACCCACCTGGAGCAGTAATTCAGGTCAATGCCTCCCACTCCCCTCTCCCCCCGCCTCCCTCCCTCATTGAATGAGGGCTGCCCCTGATGCGCCAGCGCAGTATATTTTCATTTCATTTGTCTCTGCTAAAGGTTAAGTCTCAGGCGGGGTTATTTTAAACCCCGATATGGATGGCTTTGCCCCGCAGACTGGGGATGAGGTGGGAGGAGAGAGTGGTGCTAGTGGCGGGGGATTGGGGAGCACTTCCTGCTCGTGCTGCACTTGTTAAATTCCTCTTTTTTAAATATATTAAAACATGCACACACACATTGAAGTGTTTTGCTGTACCCCTGCCTAATGTGGGACACTTAAACTAATTTGCTAATAAATGTCAGTGAAACTATGGCAAAGGCAAACTATGATAGGGTGTCTAACATTAAGTTCAACACTACATTTCACTGTCGCCCATTAGGGCAAATGACTCTCACATTAGGAAGCTACCCAAAATGGCCCACATTAGGGCAATCCACCCTACTAGAAAAGCAGGGCCAACCAATGGCAAACTATTACTAAATAACTATTTAAAGATTATATTAACATTATGCTACTACTTTTTTTTTTTTAGTAACTTTTAGCGTTCTACCCATTGCAATGGAGGCAAAGCTGTTTCATGACAGACTGGTCAGCAGTTGGACGAGGCGCTGATTGGCACATATGTGTTTGACGCTCATGTTGACAAACAGCCTTATGCAAAGACACATGCAAAAAATGGAGAGAAAAAAGTTGTCAATGCAAATTAATTTCTTCACATTTTTAGCCGTTGCATTTACATAAAAGTGCTCCCCACCTAGCCCCTCTGAGCTCCAGCCCATAGGCGCTCATTCATTTCATACTTAAAAAAAACCCCGCTTCCGAGCGACCTCCAGCACACCGCTCCAACCATCTTTAGTTGACAGTTGCCATTGAATCATAAATAATTAGGGTTGATTGCCCTAGAGTGGACCACTGCCTTATGTGGGACACCTAAGCTCCACTGGCTCCTCCCTAAACTCAAGAATGCTAGTGAAACTACGGTGAAAGCAAAGTATGGTAATGTGTCTAACATGAAGTTCAACACTACATTTCACTGTTCCACCTTATGCAACTGACTGTCCCATCCTATTTGTTGTCATGTCCCATCCTATTTGTTGTTATCTATTTAGTTGACAGTTGCCATTGCTGAGATTTTTCCACTCAGGCTGTGCCCTACTCCCTATGCCCCATATAGTGCACTCGCTTATAGTCCACTCAACAGCAAGGGCCGAGATTTTGGACACTAGAATTGGTGCCGTCAAAATTATTATAAAATATAATTATAAAAAATATATAATTATAAAATTCAACAATTGTCAGAAAAAAGTCAAAAGAACATTTATAATGATTTGCCGCAGTCGGTCGCTATTTACTCCCGCCGTGTAAGTTTTATTACATTTAGGTCATTTTTAAAATGTCTCACAATGCATTATGGGTTATATTGCTCACTACTTTCAGTGCACTATATAGGGCATATAGAGAATTCGGACACCCCTACAAAATGGCGCGCACCCCATATAGTGCACTACATGGGGGATAGGGAGCGATTTCGGACACAGCCTCAGTTTATAGATTTCTATGGACTAATATGTTGTCTTTTTGGTGTCTTATTTTCCTTATCCTTTCCTCTTCCTTCTTGTGGTTTCTTCTAAAGTATTTGTACAGGCACACTCTATGCTCAGGTTACTGGTAATGGCACTGGCTTCACACAGCTCAGTAATCGAATCGCTTTCAGTTGGTGGTCGTGGAGATGTGTTTATATACACCCACCCACACACACACACACACACACACACACACCCCTATTCAGCCACACAAATATGAAGCCACACATGCCTACACACACACACACACACACACACACACACACATAAACCCACACACGCCCACACACACACACACACACACACCCACACACACACACACACACACACACACAGACATACAATGCATTTAGCCACACAAACATGAATCCGCACACACACACACACACAGAATATGACATATATTAACCATTAAATGACCAAACATTTTCACAGTCGACAGTCGAGACAGTAGAAGCAGAGATTCACAGCACAGTCTTTCAGCTCAAGGTTTGATGTAAGACTAAAACAGAATATGGACATTATGATCAGTGCAATACTCTGGGTGACCGTCTTCTGCAGAAGAAAGGCACTTACGTACAGACCTGGATGAATAGAGGTATGACTTCCTTGCTTGAACTGAAGCGGAGCCCTGGAGTTTCAGCCTGAGGGAAATTGGGTGTGCAATACTATTTATTTTTTTATTTTTATAAATCCCATGGCATTTGTAGTTTTGTCTTAGTTATGGCAGTGTAGCACAGTCGTCTAGATCCTGATCTTGCAGCAAGAAACTCAACTTTCTTGTTGGCAGGGGTTGGGGGATGTGTGGTGGGGTTGCAAAATTTTTGGTGCAAAAGGAACTTTCTGTGTGGAGGTATAATTACCTGCCCCGGGGCTGCACCGTGAAGCAGGTTAGGTTTTTGGTAGTGTTGGGGTTGTTGCTTTGCCTGTCCCCAAGATAACTGAAAAAGTTTGTACAGTTGTTGGAAATGACACACAGAAGAATCAATTAGATTTTGGTGCATTTCTATAGCCTATAAGTAACATAATCATACTTAATCACCAACTTACCAATAGATCGCTGTGCACTATATGAGGGGGAGGGAGTATGGGATAGGGAGCGATTTCGGACACAGCCTCTGTGTGCTTCTAGTTCTCCCTGTGTTTTTCAACAGTGATTAAGCAAGACTGGGCAGCCTATCTAGAGATGGTTTCCAGGCACTTCAACAGCATTTTGGATAGGCCAAATGCAAAGAGAATTTTGATGTACATTGTACACTTACTGTATAATGATACAGTGAATTTAAATCAACCAGATATCAATGGACAAATACTTCTCTGGGTACCATGCCTCCAAAAGTGTATGTTGCCCATGGTCACAAATTTGAGGCACAACAATGCTACACATTTTGATTTCACCCTCTCTGTCCTGAATACACATAGGAAATGCAATGTCGCACGAAAATATAACTATATAAATGCATGAAAACAAAAGTGAAAGATGAACCAAGAAAGAAATGACTTTAGAATGAAATTGAAGCCTCAGGTGGCTTGGCGGCAGCCCACCTGTGGGGACGAGAGGGATAAACTCGGCACTGCCAGAGAGACAGTGTTTCAATACATTTTTGTTATGTATTATTTTGCATCCGTAGTATCCGGCTAAACACAGTTTCCACCTTACAGTGGTTTTGTAGCATATTCATAAGCATCTGGCAGACATCGTTAGAAGTGGGGTTGCGACTAACGATGATCTAAATTAGTGGCCGATAATCGAAACTATTAGTCAATTAACTGGTTGGATATTTTTTCCTTATAAAAATACCCCAAATTCTCACAGCAAGCAACTATTATGAGAAAATTAATCCTGTTGAAATCTAGTCAAAATTGTCTCGCTCTCCGTCTTAAGTTACATCCTCTGACAACAAAGGTATTATGTGTCATTTATACCGTAATATTTTCATGGTTTTCTTCATATTAATGTATTTTTTAAACAATGATGTCCATTTAATGTCAAGATTGTATGAATTAATATCAAATCTGTCTGTATAAATGGGGGAAACATCAGCTCAAAACTGCTGCCAATAATGATTCAATTCTTTGCCGATTATCAATTTATAAGATTAGTTGGCGATGAATTTATAATCGATTAGTCACCGATTAATCGTTGCAGCCCTAGTTACAAGTTATTGGTAAGGAGCATATTACAATTGAAAAAAAAAGGAAGAAAGAGCAAGACATATCAGTAACGATCATGGATTCACATGTCTGACAGTTGGGTTGCTCCAGTCCGCATTTGGATTTTGGTCTTTCTGTTAAACAATGCAAATATATTTTTAAAAGTGATGTTTTTGTGTCTACAAAGGAAGTTGAAACCACAGAGTGGAAACTGAGGATCTGTTCACTTTGTTTTGTTGTCTAAGCTAAACCAAACCACTCCGAGGAGGCCTATGTAAACCACAGTGAACGTGTAACCCCATCCATCCTTCCTTGCTGTGTGGCAACTGTGTCTGTGTGTGTGTTTTGATGCTGTGATCTCACAATGGCCCACCTTCCTTTGTGTGTGTGTGTATTGTATCTGTGAATGCAGTATATCATCATCGTTATCATGACTCCCATAGACTGTTGGGGCACTGCTAAAGACTTTGCAACCAGCTCTCTCCATCACTCTCTGTCCTCGGCCACTCATTCGCATGGTGTCACTCAGCCTGCAACATCCACTCTTGGATGTTATCTTCCCATCGCTTTCTCTGTCTTCCACTCCACCACCACTCAAACGATGCACATGCAATGTCATGACACATTTCAATGCCCTTAACGAGACGCCACCATTTATTTCAGAAATTAAGGACTTCAATTTCAGGATTTGGCTGAAATTAGACGAACAATTATATATTGAGAATTAGATGATGATGGCACAGTGCCACAAGGCATCCTGATCCTTTTTTGAAAAACACATCCTTGCAAGTTGCCAACGATTTCTGCCCAAACACCCTTCAAGCTGTCTCTTCGACGGTTGGCCAATGGCGATGGTAGCGGTAACTTATTTGATCTTTTTTATTTATTTATTTATAAGTTATTTTTTGGTTATTTATCAGCGAGATAGTGATAGGATTAAATTGAAAACTAGTTGTCAATTCAGCCAAATGCATTCAAATTCATACTTGCCGATCAGCAATTTAGGGGACCTTCATGTAAATAGTTATTCCTTTTTAGAGTTGCTTGAAAAAAAATCTGTTACAATTAATATCGGATATTGACTGTGATTCATTTCTGCAATTCTCAAAATAAGGAGTCAGCAAGGACATAATTTGAGAAAAATTACAAAGTTGTGGTATTGTTCTGTGTCTTTGTGCTTTTTCTTGTCTACCAAAAAAAACATTTGCAGCTAAACTTTGGGAGCAATTATGGTCGAGCTCCCGCTTAAAAAACAAGTCCTCCTCCTCCTCAAACTCGGCGGGCCACCAGTTCCATGTTGTGCGCAGCGTACAAAACAAAACAAAAGAAAGAAAGAAAAGAAGGCAGAGAAGGAAGGAGAGAGGGAGTGGAGGGTGGAGGAAAAAAAATGAAAAAGAGAAAAACAAAAGGCTTTCATGGCGTCAAAAACGCTCCACCGAGCGGGGAGAGTGTGTCACGGCGCATTTGTCGCGTTGATGGACGCGCGTCACAACAGCCATTAGCCTCGCAACGCGGCGGGAGATCAGTGCCCGGGCAGGTGGGCCCGCCGCACGGGCGTTTTTCGGCTCGTCTTTCCCGCTCTGTGCCAAACGGGAGGTTGACGGCAGTGGCGTGGGGGTGTGGGGGTTGGACGCTAAACAAAAGCGGCTTCAGAGCGACTAGCACTATTATGCCGGCGAAGCTCGCGGCGCGAAGCATGCGGCGTCGGCGCACGCTGGCCGGGGAAACAGTTTGAGACGGCAGCTTAATGAGGCTGCCGCTCCACCGCCTGCAGTCACGAACACTGCTACATTCACACACAAACATATATATATATATATATATATATATTAGTATGGGTGGGATAAATAATAGATTGCTTCAATGACTAGACTCTTTCGGCGTGTACCAAGCCTTCCCTAGTCCGGTAGAATTCAGTAATATCCAGGATCGGAAAGGTCTTGCAGGAGATTCATCGCAGTTTGCCGTGGTTGACTAGTCAGGCTCTAGCACAGAACAGTGCGGAGTTCGGCAAACTGTACTCATGAACGGGACTCAACTACTCAATGGCGGGCCGCGACCAACACATCGTCCACGCATCGCGCAATGCTAGACGCGCATTGAGTCTGGTAAAACCAGAGTCGGAAAACGTAAAAAACAAAAACGTGTCAATCAAATCGTGTTATCTAGTCGCAGCGCAGTAGGTGGGACAAGCGGCGTGGAGGCATGTCAAGCAAACTCCGCCAACGCCTCGCATAGCCCGTACAAACTCCCCCTACGTCCACGCTGATTGGTCGAATTGACCCTGATTTTCCTAGACCCAATGCAAGCGTCCAGCGATGTGCGATGCGTTGTTTCTGGCTTGCCAGGCTAACAATGTATATCCGTGATGAACCCATATATCATCGCGGTGCCCGTCAACATTCACAACACATGCACAGACGTACATGGATCCATCACAGTGCTGACATCATCCTCAACCGCAGCCGACGGCTCTACCCTGGAAATGCTCCCGCACAACAATATCAAGGAACGTTTGGTAATTGTTTGTCGTGTCTTCACTCCACTGGCACTCAAACCGCTAAAGTTGCTGCAGGCTGGAATGAATTAACATTACCAAACGGTTTTGGCTCCAGCCTGCCGTCACAGAAATCGTGACCACTGTAATGCATAATATGAGCTGAGAAATTTCATGAAATTAGGTTGGCTATTCAATATTTTTTTTGTTGTTTTGAGTGACCACGTTGGTTCTTTCACCGCCCATTTTCCGGACGTTTGTTTGTTTTCTTGCAACACCGTTAAAGTCGCAAAGAGGCGGTGTGCGGCATGAGTGGAGGTGCAGGTGTTGACACTAGCATGCTAGTTGGCCCACTTCTGATTAATGAGGTCCACCCCTTAGTGAGGTAGAGGCATCTCGGCCAATAGTCACTGTGGACATGTCACATGCTTGCTCAATCCCAGTTATATCCAAGTTATAAAGTACTTTTTGAACATGACCGGTTGTAGGTTATAGACAAGTCCGGGGGGTACTTCCGGTGTCTGAACGTCACTTCCGGTGTCATTTACCTGCCATGTATTTTACTATTTTTTTTCAACATGTGTATTCGGTGGGAGCACACACCTACAGGGTTATTTAAAAATCGTGGTGTCAACTTGTGGTGTGCTATTCCTCACCCAAATGCTCTCGTGCGGATCCGTGACCCACAAACGCATGATTTAATAATCAGTTCAACTCGTTGTCTCATTCCTTTTGGAAGGACTAGTAGAAGCAGCCAGCCTATTGGTCCAGAAGAACATGTGACCACTCGGTGAGTAACTTTAAGTCGGATTTTGACTGTATTTCATCAATATTTATGTAAAATGATGAACGATGCAAGGGAGATGTTTATCTAGTCACACAGCGACATCTAGTGGTCAGGTTTTGAATTGGTGAGCGTTTTGTGTTTTTTGTGAGCCACCGCAGTCTACTACGACGAGATTAAATGGAACCCATACATACACCGGAAGTGTGTTTCATCCTGGCGAGACAAAATGCCAGCCCCCTGTATTTCGCTGGTAAACTCCTCTATATCCATGTGATTTCACATGTTTCCAAGGATCAGTAGTGCCGATTGGGACCACCAGAGGCTGTAATAACAGGATTGCCTTCTCATGAAGGCTTTGGTAAAACATGGAGAGTGTTAGATGGATGAGGGGTAGCAAGAGTTCAAGCATTAATAAATAAATAAATAAATATAGTCTGTCAAGTCGAGTAAAATAAAAAGCAAATTGATTAGTGTCCAGATAAATTCATACACAGTTCCAGAGTTTCACATTTGTAAACCATGTGAAATTGACATCCTGCACAATAGCTTTATCTGAATATGCAACTTCCAAGTGTGTTGTTGGCCTCCGCAAGGCTGTGAGAATTAATCAAAATATAAAAGCTAATCTCTGTAAAGCAGTAATTGAAATACACACATTTACTTAGGGGGGTTAATTTCTTTTTTTCTGGCTACTTCCCTACCTTCTAGTCCACATACATCCCCCTCTCCACCCCCTCCACATTGAAAATGACCTGCCTCCCATTTCTGGGAACCAAACAGTTATTGTGCATACAAGCACCAAACAATCCATTTATGTCTGTATGCCTGTTTGCCTGGCATTCATTATGCGAGCATACGTGCTTACTTTGCTTACATCTGATTTACATAGTGTACCTACATACATACACGCGCTTTCCGTCAAACGATGCACACAGACCCAGGTGCATGCAAACATGACTGCCTGATTAACACACCGCAGATGCGTCGTTGTGCGTTGTGTACGTCCGTAGACACACACACTATGCGATTGTGCAGACAAAGAGACACGCACACTTATTGGCCACTGCAGAACGATGACTGGAGGCTGAGCCTAAGGAAGGCCACAGATCAATGTAATGCTGCCTACCGCAGGACTTGACTCTCTTTCACCAAACCACATTGTATTATTCATTTATCTCACCGCCCCTAATGGCAATGCTGCAGACTCTGTATGTCTGTGTGCCTGTTTCAGAAACTGAGCGTCTCAGACCGTCAATTCACGGTCAAAAAAATGATCAACACACAGATGGAATTGAAAATGTTTATTGAAAGAGGAGAATTGGCGAGAATTGTGAAATCTGCCTTCTCCAAAATGAACAATATTCTCGTCAAGACGCCAGTTCCCTTACCAACAAGAGTAAGGATACTTCGCTGTTACATCTGGTCGACGTTTACATATGGTAGTGAAACATTGATTATTTCAAAACCAATGAAAGATCGAATACAGGCCTGAGATCTTGTGCTACAGGAGGATGTTGAAAATCTTGTGGATACAAAGGTCGCAAATAACGAAGTATGGAAAAAGTAAACACAAAGATCTGCCTTCTTCGTATTATCCAGACCAAATGTTTGAAATTATTTTGGTCACATTGTGAGGAAGTTTCCAGAGAATTCTACTGGATGGGAAACTTGATGGGAAGAGGTGCAGAATGCGACAAAGATTGTTCTGGGCAAACACCATCTGCTGGTAGGCCTCACTTATGTGCAGGTAGTAAGAAGGGCTTAGAACAGAAACGACTGGCGTGCCGTGGGATCCAACTCCCATCATGAGGACGGAACATGATAATGATGATTGAAAGAAAGAACGCATGGCAACGACTGGAATGAGCATGGTAGCCAGGAACAAGATTATTTTAGCAGGAACAGGTCGACTCAGACAATAGGAATTATAGGCAAACAGAAACCGAACCGGACCAGCACCGCTCTTTAAATAGAGGTTCGACAGTGATTCGTCCCCGGCTCGTATTAGTGGTGGGAACCATTGCAAATATTTGGCCGGCCGGGGACGAGTGTGTGTATGATCATTTTCCCCCGAACAGAGCCATATAATGGCAACTATATCTGTTTGTTTGTTTTGTGTTGTGTTGTGTTGTTGTGTGAAATGTGTTGTCCAAAATTCACACAACTAATTGTTGTCTTTCAGATATTTATTTCCACTATGGCAACGGATCAAACCCACCATCCAATAGGGTTTGGCATTCATTTTGGCAGACAAACAGGCAAAGAGCAATATTTTTATAAGTTTGACAGTTTAAAAGTCTTAATCCATTATTGATTTGTTCATGGGAGTAGGCGGTTGATGGCATTACTGGGGATCATTTTCTTTCACTTTTACCCCAATACAATGGACATGACGAGGTAAGGTATACCACTTCACTGTATGTACATGTGTACTTCACCGTACGTACAGTATATGTATACTTCACCGTACGTGCAAATACGTCTGCTTAGAAATTAGAAAGCCCTGAATACAAATTACTAGCTTAACTGAAAATGGGCAAGAGGTGTTGGGTGACGGAAACTTGAAGCCAAAGTATTTTTCAAAACATTTTGGTAGAATTGATAGGTCAAATACAAACTTACTTGATACAAATTGACACTACTAGCTATGTTCTGTACTGTATACTGTTTTGAAATGCGTTTCTAGGAATTCAATTTCAACTGCCTGAGATACCAATGGTGAAGTTTGGCATGATACAGCAAAAAAAATTTGGACGGAGAAAAAGGATGAAGCCAAAGTCTGGGACTTCCTTCGTAGAAATGTTGTCCAACACACCCACACTTTTCAGTTTATGCAAACAAACGGATGAATGCGAGAACCAGCAAAAAAAAAAGAGCAACTTGGTTTAGGCAATAAGCATGTGCAGTACTGACTGAAACGAGTCTCCCGTGATTTGCGCAAAACGGTGAAATCGTTCTTGCTTAATCCATGCCGTACTTAGTTAATCACTACCAGTCTACTTAACCGTCACCCATCTCAGCAAGTCGGTAATTTAAGCACTGTTCAACACAAGGCGGCTAGAAATAAAAGCCGCGTTAACCACAGATTACAACTGGCGGAGAACTGTGTGTGTGTGTGTGTGTGTGTGTGTGTGTGTGTGTGTGTGTGGTGTGTTTGCTGTTGGTGTGTGTGTGTGTGTGTGTGTGTGTGTGTGTGTGTGTGTGTGTGTGTGTGTGTGTGTGTGTGTATAGAGCACGCTCGTGTATAATTTTGTCATTCCATTG
>OMKY01087874.1:14039-26668 GCA_900302395.1 Bregmaceros cantori | reverse complement strand
GGGGGGGGGGGGAATTAATGGTGAATGTATAGTGCCGTTTAAAAAAAAACGAAATTTTTGTTTTTTGGAAAATCGAGGTTTAAATTTTTTGTAAAAATCGTTCAGCCCTACTGCTGGTGCTAGAATTGGGCCTGGGGAAAATTGCTGTGGCTTATGCTGACACTGTCTAGAAACTGTGCCAATTTTCAGGATTTTCCCACGTCTGATCTAGACTCCATTGGAGAATAATAACAAAAGCTACAAACACTTAAGTGGCTGCAGATTTGCTGCTTGTCCCCCAAAAAACCCAAATAACTTGAAAGTACACTGAAAGAATACCATTGCCAAATCAATGCTCACTATCGCAATATTGTATGTTATTGACAGTTATGACCCCTAAAAAATCCTTAGCGAACTAGCCTGATGCTTCCAAACCCGGCGCATGCACATCCATCGAGCAGCTTGTGCTGAAGAACCTGGAAAGACTGAATCTCGTGCTGATTTTAAAAAAAAGGCTTTAATTTGAAGACGTTGTGGACGGAATTCATTATGCCGCGCTATGTAGAAGACTGAGAAACTTTTCTTCTTGGAATCCGTGCTTTTGGCCACATTGGATCCATGCAGCTCAATCCAGGCACACCGGGGCATCTGTAGCTGCAGATGCCAGCTGCTGTGATGTGTCGCCTTCTCATCACCAATCTGTCAAGATGACTTCCTGGGAATTGTGGCTGAGATAGTCCAGTACTGTTTCCACCAACTATGCCATACGGATCATTCAAAGTACAGTTTGGAACGGTACGGATTAGGCCTGGGATGATTTGCGATATGGTCGTCAATCATGATTTGCTAATCGTCCCTATTTTCAAAAATTTGCATGATCCTCAAAAATGTCACCCTAAAAATGTGTGTGTATGTATGTATATATATGAAAATTATTCGAACGTGTTCATGTATGCACCTCGGCCGATCCAATTGATTTAAAATCCAACTTGATGCACGAAGACCATTACAGAATAGTTTCAAACTTGTTCCAAATGTCTGAACGGGTCAAAATTGATGCTAAATAACCCCAGAACATAATGTCCTTCAGAAACTTTTTTGTGAATTGTCATGATTGAAACAATATGATCGCAATCGTATATATCACGCCTTTTATGTCTTGAATGATTGTGCCATGAGATTTCATTATCGTCCCCAGCGCTAGTACGGGTAATGGTTGCCTTTCAACTGGTGAAGGGAACACTTTAGTAGTGGGAAGGGTGTTTTCCTGATGTAGCATAACGGGGTGCCAATTAGCTATGCCATGTGCGAGACGAGCGGGACCAAAACTAGTCTGCCTTTCAGATGTTTGTTCTTCTTGCTATGTAGGTACTTCTTCTTATTATTAAACGGCAACAGGTCCAGTTCAATGTTTTGGTGTGCTACGGTACCCCAACCCAGAGGTGTAACTAGAAAGGTGTTGGTTATCTTGGAACGATGACTGCTTCATAGGGCTGTGCGATTTTGCCAAAAATTAAAATCCCAATTTGTGTCTTTGAAATCTCGATTTTCGATTTGGTTCCGATTTCTTAAAGAAAAAGGACAAACTAGAAGTTTCATATTTCAAACTTTGCAAATGGTGTCCATTTTTGTAATTAAGTAGAGACACCTCACCCTTTGGCTTAGGATTAATACAGTTATCAGTGTGTATACATTGTATTTATCCATATAACTTGAAAACAGACCAGTAAAATCATTAATATCGATGTTAAAAAGGAAATCCGATTTGACGATTTCACTTTATTAAAAATCCTCTGAAGGAAATAATCGGATTTCGATTTCAAATCGACAGCCCTACTGCTTCATAATGGCAACTCTAAAATAAGCATACTGCTGGCCCTGTGGGAGTCCATTAGTCTGGAGTTCACAGCACATGCAGTGCAAGTTGGCGTCCCCTCACTTTCTGCAAACTTCCTTTCCCCCGCTCTCTCATCCCCCTTTTCAGCTAACCCTGTCAATAAAAGTGGCACTCATGGCGAAGAAATACTTCTGAAGAAAAGAGCTCTATAGAGGATATTATTGATTTTTTTTTTTTTTCTTTTTATTCTTTTCATTCTTTTATAGACTCCAGACCATGGGTGGGTATCACTAAAAATGATTTCTGGCAAAATCTTGATTAAATGCGGGTGCAGTGCCGAAGGTGGCAGGATACGGCGCCGCTATACATTCCCTTCATATGACTTCAGAGGCAGTGTAGGGCACCCTCTACCGTTCAGATAGAGGCACTGCACCCAATCTGTTTTTTTGGCAATAAAACTTAGACGTGCACACGTCTTTTGGCACTCACAAATAAAAAAATGTGACCGCACTGAATGAGTTAAATCCAGGCAGTTGTTTGACTGACTCAAAATGTGCTGCCTGGGGTCGCAAATTTTGAGCGCCTCGGATGCAAGGTGTACAGGCGGCAGCGGGTGGCTGTTGTCCCAGGCCGACCGGAGGGGGTTAGCGTTGTTTACAGTAAACAACACGGCCCTGTCTGTGTGTGCGGCAGTGAGTCATCAGGGTGGCAGGTGTCGTACAGGGCGGAGCGAGGTGCAGATGGATTGAGGAGGGAGGTGTGGGAGGCACGGAGGGGGGAGGCAAAGAGAGCTAGCCAGATGGTTGCAGTGTGGCTACCAGCCAATGGAACAGGTGTGTGTGTGTGTGATCTGACTCTGACCAAAAAGCGTTGTCCTGGGTGATGCAAACGGTTGCACAGAGTCAGGGATGCATGTGTACACACAATGTCCCACTTATACTTAAGACCTTAGTGAAAGCGGAGCGCTGCATGATTTTGTCCCAAAATAGAATATTTGGGTTCAAGTGCTGTTTTCAACTCTTTATTGATATAGACAGCATTAAATCGGAAACTGGGATGAAGAGGCGTGGTCCGGGGGGCACGCTCAATGTCCACTCTGCCACCACGCCCCCATAACCACTCCGCCATCGTGCCCCCCCCCAAAAAAATAATTTTTGTCTAAAATGTATTTAAAACTCTTGTCGGGGCCCAATTCAGGTCATTTTCAACTTTAATAGGATTCAATTACAAACTGGGTGAAGTAGGGGGAAGTGGACATGTGGCTAAACTCAGTGGGAGGAATAGAACCCACGACTCTCTACACCTTTGCATAATATATGTGCTTTTCAGCGCTTAGGTGAGTGGCTGGGTTGTTGCGTGACTTGGCCAATTAATTCACAGTTGTCATGCTTCGGAGTGCACAACTTTCTCCTCCACCTAGCCACAGTGGTTGATTTGAGCGAAATCAACCACTGGGGTGCAGAATGAAAGACTTCACAAAAGTGGCCATATCTCAAGTAAATTTCAAGCTGTGCAAACTGCCATTTTGCCTCGGATCTAGCTCATATCTTCATATCTGCGAAAGGGAACGCTTACGGCCATTTTTTTCCTGGTTAGAGTACAGTCTCAACTACCAAATGACTTTTGTAGGCTCCTGAAAATGGCCCCGAAAGCTGTGGCACACATGGCCCACCGTGGTTTGTCGTGGTTGCGATTCATCAAGTTGGAATTTATCAATATCAACTATGCAAACTTGCAGTTTTTTTTGTTCAGCCTTAATTTTAATGTTTTTGCTTTGGGGCACCACCAAATGCATCAATGTAGTAAATGAATTAATATGGCAACATGAAGCGCTCGTTTAATTTTTTTTGTATGAATACACTATACTTTGCAGTGGTTCAGTTCAAAATGTAGTCAAAATGCCTTATTTTTATGCCTTCATTTAATTCATAATGATTTAATTCAGGGCAGTTTCGGGCTATATTATAAGTTGACCTTTTTCTGACAAATAATTTGTTAGAAATGATTTGCTATTTTTCATGCTATTTTAAGTGTAACTTAAAAACTAAACTAAATCTACTATTAGACTAATCAGAAATCCGGGACCAGACAAATTAAGTTGCAGCCCTACCCATTAGTCTAGCCCTGTATTGGTATCATCTTGTGCAAACCTGATAAAATCTTCTGTATCAACCCCTCTGTTCTTCCTCAGCACAAAGAAATCCGAGTCGGAGGGAGGCAGCTCGAAGAGGAAGCGTGTCAAGCAGGAAGTGGAAGAGGCGGAGCGGGACGTGAAGTCTCCGCCTCCTTCCGAGGATGATGACGACGACGACGATGCTATCCAGGTGAGCCGAGCTGGACATTTTGTCCTGCTTGCAAGGAATCGAAGTGGCACATGTTACAAGGTAAAATGTACCAATTGCGTGGCACTGAAGGAGTTGGAAAAGGTGATCGATCACACTTTCTTACTGCCAGTGATCTTGTAGGTCAGTACACTGGCTAAAGGTATACAATACTACGATATGTCTCGGCGAGATTGAGGCTTTTTCTCCGCCAAAAATAGTGGATCGCCCTGAACGCTATACAGCAGACACACACACAAACCACAGCACGGTGCAGCACAGGTTGCTGTGACATTACATGCACACACACACACACAGTGTCTCTAACCCCCTTCCCCACAAAATTGTCAGTCTCTCTCTCTGCAAATTATTTGTCAACATAACAAACTTTCCTTACCGTCTTTGCAAGATAATCTGTCACCATTTTAATACAACATATTATCAATAAAATGGTCCTAATTCAACTTTCATCAAAACATAAATCACTGAAATCTGTCCTCTGGGGATGAGAGCTTTACAACAAGGTACAACATCCGTAACTTTGGTTGGTTTAGCACAAATATCGGCTGATAATGTCTTGAGTGCTGATAATATCATGCATTTCTCTGAAAGATGAGACCAGAAGGAAGAAATTATTCTTAATTGTTGTAGTGTGCAAATATGCATCAAATCTATTGTAGTACAAATTGTCTGTTTTTAAGAAAATGTATCGCTTTTTAAAATGTTATTGGCATGTAAATGATTGAAACCGACAAAGAAATGTAGCCATCTAGTTCTATTGTTATTGCTTTTGCAATGCTATCCCATCCTAAAAATTGTGTTGTTTTTTTTTTTCAGAAGCGACGCTCCAGCCGGCAGGTCAAGAGGAAGCGCTACACAGAAGACTTGGAGTTCAGAATCTCTGAGGATGATGACAGTTCAGATCAGTCTCCTGCTCCCGCCTCCCCTTCGGCCTCTCAGGTTAGTTTGAACCATCGCTCGGATTGGAACTGGAACGGTTAGGGGAGTATCGGGACTCATGATTCTTGACGGAACGTATCCGTCAATTAGTAGAATTTTAGTAGGAAATAATTGCAATATTCAATATTGGCGCATACAAAATTGAGACGTTGACAACTTTCTCATGGTGTTAGTCTGAAGCAAATCTTTCCTTTCTGACTTGTTATGTGAAAAACTAATACAATCCAATTATATTTTACTATATTATAAGTCTTGAGCTATATATATTTTTTACTTTGTTTCTCGCTAGCCACATCCTATGGATGATTATTATTTTAACTCTTAAATCAAGGTGCAACCGGCACAATTCAAAAGGGCCCCCAACTGGACCCCCCTCCCCTTTTTATTTTTATCCAGGCTTACATCAGCCCTTTTTTTGAATTGTGAATGAACCAGAAATTGAGCTTCTTTTGCTCTTCAAGATACACAAGCAAATCTAATTCCGACAGTCTTCTGTATGATTTTAGCTGTAAACATCTTTGGTGCCAAAATAAATTGTTGCAAAGCATCTGGTAAAAATATATTTCAAAATATACCCGTTGCTGCAGTCGAGACGCTTGGGGAAAATGTGCTCTGATTTCTGTAGAGCTGTTACTAACGACTATTTTGATCAATTCATCTGCAATTTATTTTCTTTAAAATCTGAACGATTATTCTGAAGTGCTAACTTTTGATTCACATCTCCAGACTGCAAACATTTCCATTTCAGAAATGGCATGGAAGAGCATACGCTTGGCTTACATGCTCGGCTAACATTTGTTTTTCATAATTTTCAATATCTAAAAGAATGTGCTGGCCATGATGTTGGAATTGGAGACCGGCATTGGATGCAACATATATTAAAACAGTTTGTGCGCAGGACAGATCAAACAATGAAATTATCAAATTATTTGCGATTCATTTGATTTACCAAATTAATCGGCTGCCGCTCTCACTAATTTGGTCTCGGGATGTTCATCTGACTGCTGTTTGTTTTCATCTTCAGGACGTTGACGTGGTTGAGACTGAAGGTCCGGTGGTGGAGAAAATCATGTCTATGCGACTCGCCAAGAAGCAGGTATGGCTTTATATAGATGCATCCTACCTCATGGAATACCTTAATTTTTGGAAAAATAATTTAATTAGGTCTTGGCTACCAAAGAAGGAAGTTGTGTTTACTTTGAGATAAACATTTCAAACACATTGCGATATTCAGCATAGCGATATGTTTACTAATTTTGAATTCATCCATTTACTTCAAACTCTTCAATCATTGGATCTTGATGGTCATAATCACTATACTGTAGTTTATTTCTATGTATGCTCTGTGTATACACACTAGGCTGGTTAGCCTGGCGAGTTATTCAAATCGAGACCTGGACGTTTGGTATAGGTGACGCAAGAGGGGGGCGGAGTTTGGTTGTCGCGCCTCCATGCCGCTTGTCCCACCTACTGCGCAGTGACTGGATAACACAATTTTTTTACTTTTTATTTTTTTCACACATTTTTCGAATCTGCTTTTACCAGACCCAATGAGCGGTCTAATCGCATGCGATGCATGGACAATTAATTTGTACTGGCTCGCCAGGCTATAGGCTAGTATTGCTGATGTGAAAAAAAAATATTCACATGATTGTAACAAACAATTCAGTGTTCATCTGAATAAACTGTTTTCCCAGCTGGAGGAGTCTGGAGAAGAGGTAGAGGTTGAAGAGTTTTACGTCAAGTTCAAGAGCTTGTAAGTTTGTCTTCAAATGTTACTCTGCTGCCAAATGGTTCACCTTTAACTTTCACCGCCAGTTCCATTTTGTGATTGCCACTGATTGACCTCCAGTTATATTAATATATGTGTAGGTATAAGGGTAATGTAAAAACATTTTCATAGAAAGTAGTGAGATATTAGTTTTTTTTATTATTTTTCTTTCTTCTAATGACATGTATCATAAAGTTTCTTTCCCTGCGGGCAAAGTACTCTCAAAGTAAATTACTTGCGCACCACTGTATACTATGTAGACGCAGCGTGCGTCATCCCATTGCCATGAACAGACTTGGGTCGTAATATGGGGGTTATGGGCTCTGTCATGTTGAAGGTACCTGTATGTCTGGGGTGGTGCAGGGAGATTCGGGGACCCCCGTTTCCAAATATGGAGTTGAGGGCGTGTCTTATACGTAAGTCAGCGCTACAGTAATAAATAAAATACAGGTACTTTGATTTGTGTACATGTGTACATATTTTCAAAGCCTATATTTTTACCCTATATTAGAAGTGCATGTGTAGAGAACTATCGACGTTTCGCTCCTAGCCTGGGAATGTCGGGAAAGCTAACACCGCCGATAACCGTGTTATTTAGAGCAATATATTGACATCATTGTGCATAGTTCTCTACACAAGCCCCTCTATATAGGGTAAAAATATAGCCTGTTGAAATATGTACTCGTCGGTTGCAGGAGAGACTACTTATTCCTGGTGAAACACTGTGCCTAGTGTGCTAACCATTAGCATAGCGCTCAACCAAAAAATTAATAACGCCATATCTGATGCATTTGTATAATTTTGACCTCGCTCACAAAATTAACACTGAGCATACTCTGCAATATAAATTAAAACGTAAATTCGCCCCAGGATTTAAATAGGTTAAAACAGGCTGCTAAAAAAAATTAATAAATTCTGCACCTAGCTTCGCCCACCCGAGGCAAAACCCAATGAGGAAGCTGACTTCAAGCGTTGGACCTACTGTGATGTCCCCTTTTTTACAGTCTATGGGCAAAATAAAAGCATAAGTTATAAAGTGGCACTGGCATAGTCAACACATGTGACATGTTAACATATAAGGCAGGGCTACCCCCCCCTGCATTCAGTAACATCACTGCATGTGGGAAGAAACTGTTTCTCATTATAGAGGTCTTGGTGCACAGGGCTCGGTAGCGCCATGCCGCACATACCCGGGCTTACATAGTCATGACATCCCTTTACGCTCCAAAACATTCCAACAAAGGTGCTTAACACTTTGCATCTTGTGCTACGAGGACTCAACGAGTCCTATTAGCACCAAAGTGGTCTACACAATGTGGGGAAACGTTGAAGAAAAAAGTCTTTGATATCAAAGTTCAGTGAAAAAGCCATCGCAGCCAAAATGCCACTCAAATGAAATGGAAAAACACGAGTTCCCAATGGGTCCCGGCACCTGAGGGTTAAAGACAATTTACCGTCAGTTTATATTTTCTGCTAAAAGGGCACAATTAATGTGTAGTTTTTAAAATCTAAAAATGTTGTATCAGCCCCCACAATCTGATATTGTTCGGGCCCTACTACTTCTACCGTCACACATCCTTGGTTATTAGTTTCATGTCGCCTCGACCTAGTGTGCGTGAGACAGGAAGTGTGACAGCTTCTCCTCTCCCCTCCAGCTCCTACCTCCACTGTCGCTGGGCTGAGCTGTCTGAGCTGGAGAAGGACAAACGCATCCATCAAAAGGTCAAGAGGTTCCGAGCCAAGCAGCAGATGGCCTTCATCACCGAGGTAGCGGCTCCTCTTCGTCAGCTGAAGTCTAGCACTGTGCGAAAGGTTGAGGACGGGCGTGTGGTGTGTCGAGGCAGTTAATGTCTCTGTAATGCATACTTTCTGTCCATAATGCTCTAAGAAACTGCATTGAAATGATAATGAATTGTACTGAATGGGGTGTTATTTGACTTTTATTTTCATTTCTTAGTTGACATCCATTATAGCGCTCAATATGAACTTCAACTTATTTTTGAAAATTGCGTTTCAGTCCACCGATCATTGGGTCTGGTAAAATCAGGGTCGACAAATGTGTCAAAAAATGTCAAATTGTGTTATCCAGTCACAAGGCAGTAGGTGGGACAAGCGGTGTGGAGGTGTGACAAACTCCGCCCACATCGATCATACCAAACTCTGCCCACGTCTCGATTTGAATAATTTGATTAGTCGATCCGTATACAAGCGACTTCTGCCTGATTTCCCCAGACCCAATGTACAGTCTAGCGGTGTGCGATGCGTAGACGATTAGTTGGTTCTGGCTCGCCAGGCTAGTCAATTGGTGCAGCTGGTGGTGGCGTGCTGTGAAGTGTCCTATGTTGCTGGTCTGGCCGTAGTGAGTCACCACTGCTGCACGGTGTGATCGCACACAGGAAAAGTGTCACACCTGTGAACGACGTCTGTGACCACCCAGGGTGTTAAATCCTCAATCTTTCCAACAACTCTTTATTACTGGATATTGTCTTAAAGCACTTGATTAGTCCACGTCCCTTAACATGTTAAGAATTGGGACAGCCCTTAAGTCACACCGATGACCCAATGCTCTTCCTTGCCAGCCAGTGAGCGACTGTGTGAGAGCATAGGAATACATTGCACTCAACGCTGCTACTGTTGACGGCAGCAGCGAGAGTGTCGTCTTGTATATGCCACCTGTTGAGTAAAACTGATTCTGATGTCTGTGTCAGATGGATGACGAGCCATTCAACCCAGATTACGTGGAAGTGGACAGAGTTCTGGACCTCACAGAGAGCACGGATGGAGAGGTGAGGGCTGGCTTTGTATAATTTTAATGAGACTGTCCTGCCTGGACTCGGCGACCCAGTAATGTTGCCGAGTCCCAAGAAAGTTGCTCGACCCAGTGTCTATTTTGACAACTTTTCACAACAGCATTCCAGACGTCTGATTGAAATCATCACTCTGCTTCGTTTTTTATTTTTTATTTATTTTTATTTTTTTTGTGGCACACCGGCACCACATTTATAACCATAAGGACCATCAATCTCAAGGATGCTGAAGGAGATGTTATGACTTAAGTCGGCAGTTAATTACGGTTCTCTTGCATTAACCAAATTATTGGACGTATGTCAATTTATAATCGGGCACAGAGCGAGCTGTAGCAGGCAAACTCTTAAAAATATCTGCCACTTTGTGTTGATGCCTTACAGAGGCGGCCATGTCTATAGTTAACGTTTTTGTTCTTGGAACCGTTCCACCGCCAAAATATCGGCCCTGAACCGGTTCGCAACACAAATATTTTGTTCATTCTTAAAGTTCCTTATATTGTGCAATGTTAAGTTTAGATATATATTTTTTTTATACAAAATATATTTGTTGACTTTCAAACTTCAGTGCAACTGTATTAACGTCAAACCGTGTTTAAAACGTCATTACATTCACTTCCTTGTCTGTCCACATGATGGAGCCCCGTATGCATGGGGCTTGATGACTGACGGGAAAGTGGACGGAAATTGACTCCCAGAGATAGGATATGTTCCGTTTCCGCTCCTCATACAATTCAGTGAAATTACGTTCACTTTCGGTTTTCGTTCCTTGAACCGGTTCAGAGCCCTGAAATGTTTGTTATGAAAATGACCGGGAAGTCTGATTAATTTTGAAAGCATGCCTTGCCTTACAATGTATTCACAACCTAATTGGCTTTGTGTGTGCAGAGTCTGTACCTAGTCAAGTGGTGTGGCCTGCCCTATGAGGACTCGACCTGGGAGCTTCAGGCAGACATCGACCAGTCAAAAATCGAGGAGTATGAGGCCATTGCACAGCGTGAGCCAAACACCAAGCGCACGGTGAGTTTCGCCGCTGATAAATACCTTTTTAAAAATGTGTATTCTTTTAAACCTCAGAGTCGCACAGACGTATGTACAGTGAAATTCATCCTTGAACATGCTTTTGGTGGTGGGGGAACAATAGACAGATAGATAGACAATAGATAGATAGACAATAGAACATTTCACATTTAAATTGATTTCTTGCAGATTGTGAACAAGCATTTCAATGTTTTTATTTTATTTAATACTTTTTATTATGTGTGTTGCTGTGAGACTTTGTGAATGTTGGATGCTGGCATTGGGAATAACATGCATGTTGCTGCAGATTAATCGCTTATTGATGCTAATTTGATAGTCTATTATCATGACTTTATTATTTGGTTGCTCCTCTACTGTGAACGTCCAATCGTGGCCAATGGCGATAAACTTGATTCTTTGTTTGCTAGTTTGCTACGTGTCATTGTGAGTGTTGTTGTTGTCACAGTCAAACCACTGTGCACTTATTGCTTAACTGCCTTAATAAGGCCTTGTGGTCTGCAGCTCAATTTGTCCCCCCGCCCCCCTTCTCGTGCCTGCTCAGTGTCTCGTAAAGCAGGTGATAATCCACTGTTTGGACCCTCACAACATGCTTTTAAAGACATCCTCAGGGAAGGCCTCCAGGCACACACACTATTCTAATACGCCACCTTGGGACGGGACTTTCACAGCCTTGTGTAGAAAAAACCTGTGCTGTAGTTTGCCACTTCTGTTCATGATTAATTTGCATTTACTGACTCATGGGAGTGGCAACTTGCCAAGAACATGCTTAATTTCAAAGTCAATTTTAAAACTAGGAGTGATCACGACAATTTTTAAAAAACGCTCACAATCGATGGTTTTTCTTTAAACATCAACAAGTCACAAACATTTGGAAATAAAACATGGGGTAAGGCAGACTCAAAGAGGTCTGTTTTTATTCTTGTTTTGGTCGCGATCATCATAGATGACATTTTGAAATTCTTAACATGTTGTTGAAATGTATGGATGTTGTGCGCAAATTTGTTGTCCAAATAGATCAGCGCATCAGTGGTAATTTCTTGGTGTGAAAATGGCTGGCACTCAAAGGCCTGGGCAAACTTATTTCTCATATTTCATGTTCACTAGCCCTCAATATTGGAACAAGACATTGATGTCAGGGTGAAAGGGAATGAGTATTCATGTACTAGTTTCTCCATGTTGACTTCGCCCATCCTCTCCTCAGGAGCGCCCCCCGGCAGAAGGCTGGGAGCGAGCTGAGAAGTCGAGGGAGTACCGCAACGGCAACGCTCTGAGGGAGTACCAGCTGGAAGGACTTAACTGGCTCACCTTCAACTGGTTCAACAAGTGAGTGATGCAGAGACTGGTGCATGCCACTGTAGCAAATGTTTGGGGGGCAACATTAAGTCTGGGAAGCCTAAGCCCGTTTCAGGCTGTCGCTAGCCGGTTTTCCATGCTTTAAATAACTATGGATAACCTTTAAAAAATAACATTACCACACTTTTTTTTTTCAGAACCACCTCAGCTATCGCTTCAAAAACCAAAAAGGTTTTTGTAGTAAATTGTGGGGAAAAAAATAACGCTCACTTGGCAGATCCACGTGAATTTTTATAAAAAACTGCTTAGTTGTGCATGTTTTGAACTTTTCATATGAAAATCAATAAAGTTCAGCCTACATTCAAGTCGGGATAATAAAAAAAACACGAATGTAAAATATATTCGTTTTCAATCATTAACATTTTTCAGCGTTTTTATTTTTAACTAACTAAACATTCTTAAAAAATTCTATTAAGATTATATTGCTTCTAAAAGTGTTTGGAGGGGGGGCGTGTGGTGGTTGAGTGGTTATAGAGCGTGTCCCCTGACCACAGGTCGAGCAGTGCTGCAGGCTCCGATCCCCTCTCTGGCTTTTTTGCAATGTCTCCCCCCCCCCCCACCCT
>OMKY01087874.1:0-14019 GCA_900302395.1 Bregmaceros cantori | reverse complement strand
AATGTCCAATAAAAAATATTTTTTTTTTGTTTCCAAAAAATAAGTTTAAATTGTTTGGAGCCTTTTTATTTCCCATTCCCTCGTGTGTACCAGTCATACGCGTAGCTTAATATATTTTATTGCATTGTTGCCTGAATCCAAATGAAGCCACAGCCCTAAAGTCTCCTCTGTCCCTCAGTCGTAACTGCATCCTCGCTGATGAAATGGGCCTGGGGAAAACCATCCAGTCCATCAGCTTCCTGTACGAGGTCTTCTGCCAGGGCATCGAGGGACCCTTCCTGGTCATCGCCCCCCTCAGCACCATCCCCAACTGGGAGAGGGAGTTCCGTACGTGGACCCCGCTCAACGCTGTGGTCTACCACGGCTCCCAAGCCAGTCGCAAGACTATCCAGGCCTATGAGATGTACTACCGAGATGCCCAGGTAGGCTTCCGGTTACTGTGCTGGAACAATGAAATACAGAATATTATTTTTAATAATATTAAATGTGCAGCAGGCAATTTCAATGAAATTCTTTCAAGGCATATATGAAGAGGGCTTCCGCTCTTGTCACTGTGTGCTGTTTTTGAAGATTTCTATTCAGTGGAAGAACATGCCCACCACATTGTTAAAAGAGAATGGACAGAACTTGCAGTGTGCTATTCCACACACAAATGATCGTGTGGGTCCGCACCTCACACATTCGCGATTTTTTTTTTTTTTTAAGTCATTGACTTGACACGTTCCATTTAATCATTGGCGGCGACCATATTGGTCAAGGATAATGCGACCAGTTCTCTGAGTAAATAAGGAGTTGTATTTGTTGTTTCACAATATTTGTAAGTGACGAGCAAATTAGGGTGGATACTGGGTAATCGGTCACAGATCGAGCTGTAGTGAGCAAATTTATAAACGCGGTGCATTTTGTGCAACACATTCAGCCGTTTTGCTCCAATGCCCTAAAGACTGCTATACAGATACTGAAGATGCTTTTCCCAAGGATGAGATAAGATTGATGCACTGCATTTTTAGCACATAAACTAGTCTGTAGTGTTTTGACTTTTCTGTTTAATTTCAATTATTTTGCTATCAGCTGTAGAAGATTATAATATAACTATAGTATCGACTGAACAAAATGCCCAACCTTAAATCAAATACTCAGGCATGTCAATTTAAAAACTAATCCTGGCCAACTAATGACCTAATGCTGGGGTGTCGCAGGGCAAAGTGATCAAGGGTGCGTACCGTTTCCACGCCGTCATCACCACCTTCGAGATGATCCTGACTGACTGCCCGGAGCTGAGGAACGTGTCGTGGCGCTGCGTGGTCATCGATGAGGCCCACCGCCTCAAGAACCGCAACTGTAAGCTGCTGGAGGGTCTCAAGATGATGGACATGGTGAGTGGAACAAGCTGTCCACACTTTATCTTCACACGTTTGTTTCTCTCTGTAGATTTTTAGATGATTCAACACATTTCTAGTATGGGGTAAAAGCAGTGCTGAATTTGAGAAGGAGCAAGGCGACCCGCCACCTCTGGTTAGTATACTAGCTCTCATTTATTGGCCACCTATATGGGTACCTCGATACACTGTTATGCAAATATTCTAATATGTTGGCTCAGGACAGGTTGAAAACTGTAGTTGAAAGCGGCAGTCACTGTAACTACAATGCAAAACTATTTCATTGTCCTATCTGTGCTAAATATCACATTTCAAGGTTCCCGCTCAAAAACTATACTAAAAACAATACTACAGTATTGTCTACATATCTATGATCTCTAGTTGCCCACTTTTTAAAATAAGTTCTCTGTCCGTCCTTTTTTTTAAATATATATATTTGTTTGTTGCTATTGCTGTGTTTAGATACTATTTGTATACATTGAAATCTTTCACTTGTGTATGGTCAGTTCTGAAAAGGTCAATGCATCGCTTAAATTAAACTTTGTGTTGATGAGGGATGGATTTGTGCCCCCACCGAGTCCTACCAGTCTCAAGGTTAACCACATATTGCACAAGTCATCTTTGTTTCCAGTCTAGGCCCATGTCTCACTTCTCCTTCTTTGCTGCAGGAACACAAGGTCCTTCTGACAGGAACCCCCCTCCAGAACACTGTGGAGGAGCTGTTCAGTCTCCTCCACTTCCTGGAGCCTGACCGCTTCCCCTCAGAAAACACCTTCATGACAGAGTTTGGAGACCTCAAGACTGAAGAGCAGGTAGGAGGGATGCAGCGATTCGATTGGATTTATTAATAAAGTATGACATGTCGTTGGGGGGGGAAAAGTAAATTGCAAACTAATTGGGAATGACATTGTGACGTCCGTTGACTTGTACGCTCTCTTCCTGGCAAATCTGTGCACCCTACCCTCTCGATTGGCGGGCGTGGGTGAACTACTCCAGTAAGTAGGAGTGACCAAGCAAGAATTCCCCCCCAGTTTCCGGCATCTGCGCCTTTTTACATCTTTTTGTTGAATAGGATTAGTCAGGGGGTAGACATCACAGCCAAGCCGAGAGTAGGCAAACCCAAGGCACTGCTGACGTTGCGTTAGAAACGACTGCTTTAACATGAATAGCGGCGCGTTCGGTGCGGTGTCTATAAACAGTCCGCCAAGCAGAGCTATGAGTCTCTACACGGACAGCCAGGTCAAAAATGGCAATTCTGCTGCTGTGTTCAGGTTCAGAAACTGCAGGCCATTCTGAAGCCCATGATGCTGCGAAGGCTGAAGGAGGATGTGGAGAAGAATCTGGCTCCTAAAGAAGAGACAATCATTGAGGTAGACTTCCTAATCTCTATCGCTTGAAAATGTATTGTAAGTGATTATTTTTTTTAAATCCAGTTCCATTGTTGCCCTTGGCACAAGGGTGCTGTGGAGGTGACATTGGCTGTGTCGGAAATCTCTCCCTATTCCCTATGTAGTGCAATATATGGGGTGCACATTCCCCTCCGAATATTCCCCTATATAGTGCACTCAAAGTATCCCACAATGCACTGTGAAAAGTAGTGAGCATCGATGTACCTAGGCTACATCGATGCAAGCAATATTTATGGTGATATAATGGTGATCGACCACGGCAAATGGTTGTAAATGTGAGTACTTCTGGGATGGGGCTTTTTGGGATGATTGTTGAATTTGTTATGATAATTTTGACGGCGCCGACTAGTGTCTGAAATCTTGGTCATTGCTGTTGAGTGCACTATAAATGGGGTTGGGGGATTGGGAGCGATTTCGGACGCAGCCATTGTCATTGGCTGTTTTGCAGATTGACTAAACAATGATATAGATCTCGGCTGTGTGTATTATTTGACTGCTGGGATTGAGACGTATGTTTAATTTTAAACAACTGTTCCACAAAGGCAATATTCCATGACGATATCAATTCAATGACTGAAATACTTGTTTATCCATTTACAGAAATGGACAACAATCCTATTATTTGAAAATGTGTCTTTAGAATGTATGCCCTGGCAATGTTCAACTCTACCCAATCCACCAGGTGGAGCTGACCAACATCCAGAAGAAGTACTACAGGGCCATCTTGGAGAAGAACTTTTCGTTCCTGTCGAAGGGCGGTTCTGGTTCCGGCGGAGGAGGTGGCGGAGGGTCCAATGTCCCCAATCTACTCAACACAATGATGGAGCTGAGGAAGTGCTGTAACCACCCCTACCTCATTAATGGTATGTACTTGATTCTTCTAGGTGGTACAGTGGCATGAAGCTGATTAAATCTAGAAATTTGAGTCATTGAGCTTAGCTTCTTGATGACTCCATTCCAGACGTATTTTGCTCTTGGATGCTCCTCCACATGGGGGCGCCGAATCATTACATTGGTGTCAGAAACTGACTTGCGCACAGCTCGGGACCTGTGGAGTGACACTGTGCTTCCGAGGTCGGAAGCTTTTATGAGCGGGCTGCGGTGTAATGAATGGTGAACGGCGCGGCCTCGACATTATGGGTAACACCCTTAGTGACCTGCACGGCCCTTCCCAATGACTATCTAGCTCGGAGCAGCGTCCCTTTTTACGTTTGTGGTTGAACACCCTCACAAGGTCCCCTGGTGTAAAATGGCGCCCTTTCACCAACAAATCAGATTACCGCCACTGTCTACAACTCGCCTGCTCCTTGCATGCCATCAGCACATTATCATTTGAGTCAATCAAATTTTACTGTTTCAATGGAGCAGGACTGCCCGCAGTGTGTGTGCTGTATCAACGCGGCCTGTGTGAGTCTGTCCCAGCTCTGTTAAATGGAAGAAAAAGCTCAGCAGAGACTAATCACTAACACTTTCACTATCAGCGCTGGCTTTAACCTCTCTATCACCACATCGCTGACACCATGCACGTTCGGAGCATGGAGATCACTTGTGTGTCTGGGTGTGTTTGAGGGTTTGGTGTTGCAGGAATCAATGTAAACCATACATTATGTAAATGTGTCAATGTTTCTAACTGCAAGGTTCAACAACTTATGTTGCCCGACTCAAACTAACTTAAACCCCCCCCACAATCCACTTCTCTCTCTATATTGGCCGTGCAAATTAACTTTCAAATCCGCACTTGGAATAAGAAGATCATTGTTGGAACATACCAAGTCCGTACCGACAGCTGTACTGTAATGGGCTTGACTCCCTACTCTCCCTCTTCAGGAGCAGAAGAGAAGATCTTGGAGGAGTTCAAGGAGAGCCACGCCCCGGCAGAGAGCCCCGATTTCCACCTGCAGGCCATGATCCAAGCCGCTGGGAAGCTGGTGCTCATCGACAAGCTGCTGCCCAAACTGAAAGCCGGGGGCCACAGAGTGCTCGTCTTCTCCCAGATGGTCCGCTGTCTGGATATCCTTGAAGACTACCTCATCCAGAGACGGTTGGTTCACCTGCTTGTTGATTTTTTTTTTTTTTTTGGGCATTAGCAGCCACCATAGTTACATTTAAGAAGAAGACTTGCTGATTTTTAACTCTAGATCAGTGGTTCTCAAACCTTTCATACCAAGTACCACCTGAGAAACCCGGGATCATGTCCCGCCTCTGACACAAACTTTATTTTTATGATATAATCCCGCGTACCACCAGAGCGCGCTCTGTATAGAACCACTGCTCTAGATCATAGTCGCCAGCTAGCTTGCCTTATGGTAACACCATTTCTTTCTAATATAATTGGACGGCACTAATTTTCTGAAATGGGTAGATTTACACCCTTTGTCAAATATCTCTTGGAGAGTTTAGCATATCTGCTAGCAATGTGTAAAAGTGTACCCATGGATATTTGATTTGATTATGAAGTGATTTTTCTTTATATTACAACCTTCGCTCTTTCTATTGTATTGCTGACGTACACGTTCCATGTGCGAATGTTAATCTTTATCCCAGTGAATTCTAATGCTCTCACCCTACAGAAATGTAATGCATTTTTTATAAAACTAGTTCTAAATATAAAAAAGTGCTTTTCAGTATCGGTTCGACCTGCAACTAAAATTTCTGTTGGAACACGAAATTGTGTTGCAGGCTGAAATACTGCCATCATCTAATTGACAGGAAACGTTTTTTTTTGGTAATTTGGGGCAAGTACGGCAGAAGTTTCTATAACTTTTTTCTGTCTCTGTAGGTATCCGTACGAGCGTATTGATGGGCGTGTGCGTGGAAACCTGCGTCAGGCGGCCATCGATCGGTTCTCCCGCCCGGACTCTGACCGGTTCGTCTTCCTCCTGTGCACTCGGGCCGGGGGTCTGGGCATCAACCTGACTGCTGCAGACACCTGTATCATCTTCGACTCTGACTGGAACCCTCAGAACGACCTGCAGGTAAGAGTCCTGCCCCATGTCCAGCTATTAGAAAAGTCATGTGATTTTAAGTTTCTAAGAAGTGTGTATTTGTTTAGGGCAGGTGTGTCAAACATACAGCACCATGCAAGATTGGGCTGTTTTTTTTTTTTTTTTTCCGGGTCATCGTAGAAATCAACAAAATTCTATTCTAAAGGTGTCCACTGGATGTCGCAGTAGCAATTGTCTTGCGCAAACTGATTCTTTCCGGGGCTGAGCAAGATGCTGGCCGATACTCAATAGTGTGGTCTATGGTCTGAGTTTAATGCCCATCTGACTGAATTTATTTGAAGAGATGTAAACCTTAAGTCTGATTTTACTCTCTCAGTGCTTCAGACTGCAGTGACGGACGTCAAGAGACATGAAAATCGAGATCCTCTTCACATAAGCTGTTGCGTTCACATATAATTTACACTTATGTTTAAAGTTCCATCAAATATTATTCAAAGTTCACACATTTTTTTTGTGTTAAACTGGTTGGTGCTGAATCCTGCCAATTAAGAGGGCGGTCATGGAAAATCATTGGTGGAAATGTGTTCAAGCCTTAAGGGATGTCTGTTTGTTATTAGGCCCAGGCCCGGTGCCACCGTATTGGCCAGTCGAAGGCGGTGAAGATCTACCGGCTGATCACCAGGAACTCATATGAGCGGGAGATGTTCGACAAAGCCAGTCTGAAGCTGGGCCTGGACAAGGCTGTGCTGCAGAGCATGAGTGGCCGAGACAATGCCAACAATGGGGTAAGCTTTAGGTTCAATGAGTAGTTGATTAGAGGTTGATGATTTAGTCAGCCACAGATTTAATGATGAATAAACGTTATTATCATTATTGGCTTTTTACAATTTCCCTTGGACAATAAAGCTATCTTTGATCTTTATTTAGCCATTTTCTGCCACTTAGTGGTCCTCGAAGCCAATGGCCTCATTTTTTAAGTTGTTTTTTGGGCGCAAGCACAGTTTTCCATTCTTTCATTGCAGTAAAGCAGAGGGGATTAGAACCCGTGGTGCTGCTCAAGCTATGGTCTGAGGGTGCGCGCTCTATAACCACTCTGCCACCACACCACCCTCAATCACATATTTAAACAGCAATGACGGTAGCTTTCACCACGACCCCTTATTATTCAGTGAATCCTTTTTTATTTTATTTTATTGGAACATCTATGAATATCTTGGTTATATTTCACAACGTGTAGTAACGGGTGTCAAAGTAAACTGCATGTTTGTGTTCAGGTACAGCAGCTGTCCAAAAAGGAGGTGGAAGACCTGCTCCGCAAGGGGGCCTACGGAGCTCTGATGGACGAGGAAGACGAAGGTTCAAAGTTCTGCGAGGAGGACATCGACCAGATCCTCCAACGCAGAACGACCACAATCACCATTGAGAGCCAGGGCCAGGGGGGCACCTTCGCCAAGGTATTGTTTGGCACAGCCTATGGCAAATGGTTGCTTTCATCTTGATCTCATTTGTAAAATGTGATTTAAGGATATTATTGCGACGTTAAGTACATTTTCACTATTCAGCTTGTTTTTTAATGGTTACTTTTTGAGTATTTTTCAGGCTGTGGCCTAATGGCTCGGCGATGGCAGCCATTTTTTGGGTATCATCTCAGTCAAACAGGTAGCGAGCGATATTTGCATAGCATTGTTTAAAAGTCTTCTAATATTGGGGCCGAGCAGTAGAACGCGTCCCCCCAGGCCACAGGTCGAGCAGCGCTGTGGGTTCGCACAACCGCTCCGGCTTTGCTGCAATGTCTGCCCGAATTCTTCATCCCAGTTTCAGATGAATTCTGTCACACTCAAAGAATGAAAGACTGTGTTTGCGCCCAAAAAATAATAGGTAAAAAAATGATTTCTATTATTGATTGATCTATGCTTTCAATCGCCAGCAGATGGCAGCATAACTACGTTGTTGTATTTGCCTATATAATGGGCATGAAGTGGAAATAATACTTCACCGAATATGTGTATATATATATCCGTATACTTCACTGTATGTGATACCCGTAAAATAACTTTTTTTCGTGGGCATATTTTTTTACTGCAAAATCTTTACTTGCCTGTTTTTGTTTGACAAAATAAATAAAAGGCGGTTTAGTGAGCGACACTCTGGCATTCTTCAAGTTCATCATTTCACTTCAACACTGAATGGCAATGAATGTCAGCCTTGTATGTGCACACACACACATGCTGAACATCTAGACTTCAGACACTCAACCATCTCGTATTCACAGGCGAGTTTTGTGGCCACTGGGAACCGGACCGACATCTCGCTGGAGGATCCAGACTTTTGGCAGAAGTGGGCCAAGAAAGCAGAGTTGGACCTTGACGCCATCAACGGCCGGGTAGGACAATTGCCGCTGCAAAGTGACAAACTATGCTTTCTGTTTTGGGTTTAGTTCAGGTAATTTTTTTATTGCCACAGGCATTCTGAGACACCTAATTGTTTAATAAGTGTTTTGCACTAGCCCTGTTGTTAAAATGAAATTGTGAAGCCAAAGCCTGGATTGGGGCTAAGCTCTTTTAATGAAATGGGGCCCAGGTTTGATGAATGTCTAAATGCTTCTGGAAAATGTGTGTGCACCTTTGATTCCCCGACTCCATTGATCCTTTCAGCAACTTCATAAAAATCCATCTCTTCCGTCAAGCCGACGCATAGTTCTTGTTTTCGTTGCTTTTTAATCTTATCTGGTCGGTGACCTTGAGGGTCTCGAAAGTTCAAAATTCAAAGCTCAAATAAATGTATTCATAGTCAAGTGAGGTTTTTGTAATCGATGCTGTGTGTGTGTGTGTGTGTGCGCAGAATACTCTAATCATCGACGCGCCACGTGTGCGCAAACAGACGCGCCACTTTAGCGCCGCCAAGGAAGATGACATGATGGAGTTCTCAGAGCTGGAAAGTGACCCAGACGAGCCCGTGCGGCCACTCGGTAAACCGCGCCGACCCCAGGACCGCGCCCAGGGCTACCCCAGGTCCGAGTGCTTCCGGGTGGAGAAGAACCTGCTGGTTTACGGGTCAGTTTCACGCTTTGATTGATGGCTAAACAATGACATGTACCAAGTTGATTGGGGAAGTACAACCATGAAATCGGGCTACGGGGCATAGGGTGGATTTTAATTTGGGCAATTGTCACTACTGCGTCCTTTACCTTTTCAAGTGTTTGCCATTTTCATTCCTGCCAAGTGTATGCCACTGACATTCAAGAATCGATGGGTGTACAGCATGTTTGTGAAATGGGTAAATGTAATTTGTAGTGAACCGGTTAGAAGCGGTAGTCGGCGAGAAGTACTTAGTGTTTTCTCATAATGGTAAAGGATATGTTGTGAAATGAGGGACTGTTTTTCCTCAAATGTATGTATGAATGAATGGAATACATTTATTCAAGGGCAGACAGTACAGAGCCATTAATCATTGCAACGTGGTTCATGAGACATGAAAATATGGTTATACAGCTGGATTGGTATAGTTGCTAGATGCTATCCACAGTGTCGGCATGCAGTTTGCACGGCGGGTATGTTCTTGGTGGGGGTGTTTGAGTGGTTGACTAGGTCATTCTACGGAAAGGGCTCGGACGAGGCTTCTGAGCGGGGTTGTGATTTTAGTTGTTTTGCAGTAGTTTAAGAGCTGGGAGGACTTGGTGGCAGTATCCGCCGTTATGCATTCTGTTTAGGATATGTTGATTCGCCTACTCCCGCGACATGCTTTGCCAGAAAGTTAGTTTTATCCAGAGTTTTCCGGATTAGCTCCGTTTGGCACTAGGACACCGGTTCAAAGCTGTCGGTGGAGTTGATGCCTACAGGTGTTGGGTGATGCTGTGAATTGACGCATGCACGGCCTGGCACATGATTTAGCGGGCGTTCATCTCACACACACACACACACACACACTTAGGAGTGCATACAGACTTAATTAGTCTATTAGTCATCAAGCCCCGAGCATCCTCCTTGGACCTTGTAACCAGGGCAACGTATGCTCATCTCTCGCTCTCTCCCCAACATCCAACGGTGCTTCACCAGTCTGTCCCTCACCCTCCCGCTCATGTACACTGCTGTTTGTGCAGATCCAGTTACCCTCCATGTATTGTGATATGATACTCGGGTCACAATATGCGTTGTTGCAATCATTCGACTAACCACGCATGCGTGCAATCCATGCATTTTTTTCAACCATCTAATGGAACTTGGTGTGCTGTAACATGCAGTGTCAAAATGCCACTCAAAGTTTCTAAAAGACAGTGAAAAAGCCCTTGTTAGACACTTTTTCATAAATATGTAAAGCTGCATGGGGTAGACAAAACATTGAATGCTTTCCGGAGACTGTATTTTGTCCACCTAATTTACTTTTAGTTCAGAATATGCATTCCCCGTCAACTGGGATATTTCACTTTATCACGCAAAAATATATTTTTAATTTCAAAATTTGCAAACTGTGCCCCTTCCCGTGAATTACAAACAGACCTCAGTCTTGGGTATGTGATTAATATAATTATACTTTAATAAATATAATTTCATGAATTTCTTTTGAAATATAAATGTACACCCAGTATATCCACTGATAATTCACACCAAAGCCTGTAAAATCAGACTTGTTTCCCAATTCAGTTATTACATTGATGTACTGCAATTATTTTAGAAAACATTAAAATCTGACGATTTATACTAGTATAATACCTTTTTTTCACAGCACTAACGGCATACATAAACGACTTGCCATCTCGCGCTACACCAATGTTCCCTGAGTATACAGTTGACTGAATTCTGATCTAACACTAGGTGGGGCCGTTGGAGCGACATCCTGTCCCATGGGCGCTTCAAGCGTCCCCTCAGAGAGTCTGACGTGGAGACCATCTGCAGGGCCCTGCTAGCTTACTGCCTGCTCCACTACCGAGGAGACGAGAACATCAAGAGTTTCATCTGGGACCTCATCACACCACCCTCTGCTGACGGCCTCACCAAGACCCTCTCCAACCACTCTGGTAGGATGACTTCATTACCTGAAGAGTGGCTACAGTCTTGAGGCCCTGTGCTTTAATTTGTCAAATGGGAGGTCCCAGAGCCCAGAGGATGAATGGATCCTGTGGTGGTGGCGAGCTAGTATACTAGAATACTAACATTATGTTAGTATAGAGCTGCTGCCAGAGCAAGCTCCCCCTCAAATGAAGGCCCGCTTCATACTTTGTGAATAGTCAATGTTCCTCCTTAGGTGGACCTTCATACCCTCCATCCAATTTGAGTTGTTACTCCGTACACCCACTAGGGGACAGTGTCACACCGAAATGTACTGCATTAATAACAAACCGTTTACCATGATGCTAAAGTCCTTTTAATCAATGTAATCAAACTTCAGTAGTTTAACAGCCCCTATACATATTTATGTGGGAACATTTTTGGAAGTAATTTGTTTCTGTGTGAATGCACTCAAAGAGGCACGATCAGAAAGAAAATTTCAAAAACAAACGTTGATGTCACTGTCTGGTTCAAGTCACTGACTTGAACCAGAAGAGCAGAGTTATTAGCAGAGTTATTGACATTTCGATTTCTGGATCATTTCTAACTGTGGTCCTAAGGCTACCTTCTTCCAAGGTTGTGAAGCCTTGGAAGTTCCCTGTTTGGAGCTCTTCTTGTTCTGCCTTAAGAGGTGCATCTGTCAAACCTCCCATCCTGTTGATCTGCAGGTCTGTCCACTCCGGTCCCTCGAGGCAGGAAGGGAAAGAAGGGCAAGCCACCTACACCACCACCTCAGCTGCCTCGAGCCGATTGGCTGGCCACCTGCAATCCAGAGCACCTACTGCAGGAAGACAGCTACAAGCGGCACCTCAAACATCACTGCAACAAGTAAGTTCCGCCTCAATGACTAGATCAGTTCACACTTGTACTTAAACTTTAAACTTTATTTATTTGTATAGCACTTTTCATGCAGAGCAACACAAAGTGCTTTACAGAGACCGAACATCGAATAGAACATCACCCACAGCCTCCCAAATCAAACACACTCGCACACACTCAACCATGGACACGCACACATACAGACACACACGCAAACAAATACAGTGAGCTGATGTACCGATGACGGTAACATCCTAGTTATAAGCTAGATCAAAGAGATGTGTCTTGAGCTTTTTCTTAAAAACATCAAGTCTCCACGGCCCTGAGGGCCTCCGGAAGACCATTCCATAGCCAAGGGCCATAGAAGCTAAATGCGGCCTCTCCATGCGATTTGGAGTTAACTCGTGGAACTACTAAGAGCCCTGTGCCGCTAGACCTCAGGTTCTAGGAACATACTTCCCAGCATTTGGAATAATGTGAAAAACCGAATACTATATCTTTAATTGGCCAACAAATCTTTATCTATTAATGACAACAATGAAACGCCTTCAGGTCACCATTTTTTTAACTCACGTAATATAAATATATAATTGTAAAGATAAAATATTAGCAGTGTTTGTTTCTTGTAATGGATGTTTAATAATAAATCCATAGTGTGAACTTAGATTACTTTATTATTTTCTGGTGGTTCCGTGGTTCTCAGAGGCAGAATTGGTATCGTTTCTTTCTTCTTTTAACTGTAATCCCATTAGGTTACTTGTTACTGACACTAAAAAAGTAAGTAATCCGTTACGTTGTTAGATGGCTGATTGAGGCATATGGCGAATTTGATTGCTTTCAGTTATCGATAAAATAAAACTCAATTGGGCATAGGATTCATTCTTGTTTTGCAGAGAAATTCAGGGTTGCTGCGCGCACCGGCTGGCCGCGACCGTGTTGGTCTCCGCGCAACGGGCTTGTGTGTGTGTGTTGTATACGGATCCGTTGCGGGGGGAAGCTCGCTGTGATGCAGTTTAAGAGGACATCAATTTGTCCTCAGGGGACACGGCAATATACAACTTCGTGTCGTCAGCGTAACTATGGAATATATAAGACATACTGTCTCCCTAGGGGGAAGCATGTATAAGTTGAATAGAGTTGGTCCTAAAATTGACCCCTGTGGGACCCCGCACTTTATCTCGTGCGTTTTTGAGGAACATGGTTTTGTGAGATATGAGGTGAACCACTGCAAGACTGTACCAGAAAGACTGACCAGATGTTTCAGTCTATTTAATAGAATGTGGTGATCCACTGTGTCAAATGCAGCAGTTAGGTCAAGTAGAACCAGCACCGTGGATTTGCGATTATCAAAGTTCCCCCTAATGTCAGATAGAATCTTAAGGAGGGCCGTCTCAGTACTGTGGTTCGATTTAAAACCAGATTGGTGCCTCTCAAGTGTATTGTTTTTATTTAAGAAAGTATTCACTTGGTTGAGGACAAGTTTTTCCAGGAGCTTACTTAGAAAGGGTAGGTTGGATACTGGTCGATAATTATTGAGTATGCTGGCATCTAATTTGGGCTTCTTCAGAATGGGTTTCACCACTGCTGTTTTAAAGGAGGTGGAGAAGACACTCGTTTGAAGAGAACAGTTTACCATGTACAGTAGTTGATCCTCAAAGAAATCATAGAATTGTTTAAAGAAGGTAGTGGGAATAGGGTCTAATAAGCAGGTTGTGGGCTTTAATTGGGAGAAGACTCTGCTAAGTGTCCTCGGGTCAATCAGAGCAAAACTTTCCAGTGTTTTGACTGGCATCATTGAGGGTTCAGCCATATTGGCTGGCGGAGTTTGGTAGACTAACAGTTTGGATCGGATGTCTTCGTTTTTGCCTTGAAAATGGTCTGCATAGTCCCGACACAGTGTCAGTCGCTTTAGATGTGGGTTTATTAGATTGTGCATTGGTTAGGCGATCTATTGTAGCAAAGAGAAATTTAGGATCATTCTTGTGATTTTCAATGAGCTTTTGAAAGTAATATTCTTGTTTTATTGTTTGAGTTGTTCACGGAGGTGTTCATAATGAACTGTTAACTTAGTCTTCCTCCATCTCCTCTCTGCGCATCTACAGTTCAATTTTTTTGGTTTCTTCATTTCTCCATGGGGGAGTCAGTTTAGTTTTGATTGTCTTGTTGCGGAGCGGGGCAACCATGTCTAGTGTCGTTTTTAGTTTGGTGTTTTACGTTGATAAACTTAGCAGCCGCATCAGAGTTTAGGTAGCATTTTTTTACTGTTCTCAGCAGGGGCTCTCGTATATTGAGGCCGGCAATAGTGAATATATTGAGGCCGGCAATAGTAAAGAATATACATGAGTGGTCGGACACAGCCAGATCCACAATGCAGGGTAGGTCCACGCAGGGTAGGCCGTACGTAATTACCAGATCCAAGGTG
>OMKY01087869.1:0-10286 GCA_900302395.1 Bregmaceros cantori | reverse complement strand
ACAAAGTTTGTTCACGAAACGTTTAGATTTATAGATGGACACCAAATGAGGTTTTCCACAATGCACATGCACAGGCTGCAGACTTCAGATTTCAGGCTACAGTGCATTGTTTGTGTCAACAACCTTATTCTTATTATGCACTGTTTGTGCAAGCCCAATGCGGAACAGTGTTTTGTGACCTTGTTGTGAGTTAAAAATAGATATTTTGCATGTTGCCCAACGTAGGGAAAGACTTTGAGAGAATTACCACTGTCCATACAATGAAACCCTTCGTAATTGACGTATGACGAGACAAAACTGACCAAATTTCACATGATGGCATACTTGAATCATAATAATAATATGGTCAGTTGTCCAATCTGGAGGCGCGGCCATGGGTGTCCTATCGTATGCATCACTGACTTGAAGTTGAAACCAACTGCCTTTCTGTGTCCGCCAGTATACGGTGCGGTATTTATATTCAGTGTACGTTGTCACAGAAGCTGTGTCGGACTGCTGTTATATGCAACTGGTTGAAAAGAAATATGTCAACCATTTCTGATCACCCATTTCTTCTGTGTGAATGCCGAAGTTTGTGATTGAAGTCAATGTTTACATCGTTCTATAAAGAATGACTTCTACAAACATGACTGGCACAGTTCTTGGTGTTTTTGGAGTGTTGTCATTCTTGGGGCAGCGGGGTGGTGAGGGGGGAGAGGAGAGTGAGATATGCATTGTTCAATTTATCAAGGTGCGGAAATAAAAACCTTCATACAGCAATGAGTCCGTTCAAATTAGCCACTGGATCTATTTTAGACCCTATATGATCTGGGATCAAACAACGAGATTCATCTTGTCAAACAGTTGATAATAAAATGAATAATCATGACATTAAAATAACACAAGTTTTGCTGTTTGTTACCTCTAGCAGTTAACAAAATTATGCAACAATTCACTCGATGACTGGCGTTGCCGTGAGTTTGTATATACGCTGCTTTGCATTAATTAAAAACTTTGTTAATCATTATTTTTGCTTCATTTGCTACATTGAGTAAAGTGAAAGTGAAATACAATAATCTCCTGGTGTGATTTGATGAATGTGCATGTCTGCTGGTGGCTGGCATATGCATATATGCTGCAGATATAGAAATATATTAGTCGGCCACACCCCCACTGGCCCACAACTCAGCAAACCTGAATGTGAATGTGTGATTGAATGAATAATCACTCCATTATTATTGGTCCTTTATGTTATATGTTATGTTAAACAACAACCTCCAAATAAATAAATTGGCCATTTCTCAAATATTTGGAATGTATTGTTATGCATGTAAGCATTTTAAAACATATGTGTGTGTGTGTGTGTGTGTATATATATATATATATATATATGTGTGTGTGTGTGTGTGTGTGTGTCGCGTTTGTCACTATTGTTTGAATTATCAGTTGCTAATAAAGCATTTTTAAAAGCCGGCGCATGCGTATTTGGGAACACCCAACATTTATATTTTATATTATTTAGATGTTATTTATTTTCCCACTTCCATTACTACGTATGATTTGTATTTATTTATTTATGTTGCCCGAAATATATAAATTAATTATATATTTCAACTAGAAAATATTCCGTGGAAACAGCCGCTGCACGGATTGGCTGACTCGTATATTTCCCACAATTCCGCGCGGTACTACTTCCTTTTCTAACCGGCCTTTTTCCGCCGTTGACGGTGAGTCCAATGTTCCCCTGTGCATTTCTCAACTTATCCTTATTAATCCTTACTATTGCAACCACCACGACCCGTCTAACCCACCACGTCTGATAGTAGTCAATATTAGCTTTCTGTAAATGTTTGTATTCCCTCCTGAATCCAACGTATGGACTTGTGTTCGCTTTGATTTGTCGCGAGTCGCTACACATCGGGTAACGTTAGCATGGCTGGGGAGTCGTGGCATTGGACCACGGGTTTGCTAAAGATCCGCGTTCTGCACTTAAAGACTTTCAGCCGCTTTTTTGTTGTGAGGCGATTCGTTGGTCGGTAACCGTTAATGTTAAATTTCGTTAGGTTAGCGCACACAGTTCGGGCTCCATGTTGAGTAACGGCTTTGACGGCGCAAAAGTTCTGTCGGATGTGAACTCGGTTGAATTTTACTCTGCATGAAGAAACCCGTAGTTCCAGTTCGGGCGACATATCCCTGTTTTTATACACTTCTGAATAGCCGATGTCTACTTGAGATGCCGCAATGTTTACCCACCTTGCTGGTAGTTTTGTATTGGTGACGTGAACGATTCGTTATAATTATTGTACAAGCACGTCAGTTATTGTATACAATTTCGTTCCCGTTGTATATTTCATTTCTCACTGTTCTACACTTAACGTTGTATGTATTGACAAATAAACGTTTCACACCAGCTCTTTTAATCACTGGTGGTCATTGGGTAAATCGTATCTCCAGGCAAAAATTACCCATGCATCCTGCAAATAGACTATAAAGGATACATTACCTCCCGTTTTTGCTCTGCAACCTAAGAATAAATTATATGACTGTTCATAACAAAGTAATGTAAATGTCAGTGAGGAAAAAACGACTTTCATTAAACACTGGCTTATGTGTCGCAATTTCGCCCACTTAATTTTTAAAAGTAGTTCAGTCTGGAGTCTAAAGCATCCCTGCTCTTGACAATTCCATAAGGATCTTTGACAACTTTCCTTCACATGGCCTTTGTGCCACATATGCATATTGCATCGTCTTAACTCGTTATAATTGTTTTGCAGGGAACTAGGCAGGAACCATGGCTCCCAACAGGAATGGAATGATCCAAAACCCCCACTTCCATAAGGACTGGCAGAGGAGAGTCCAAACGTGGTTTAACCAGCCTGCCAGGAAGCTGCGCAGGTTGGTACCAGACCAGTGTTGTCTTAATGTGAACCTTACTCTTAGGTCTAGCAGGCAGCTGTGTGATGACACTTCTCCGGAATCGCTGTAATGCTTCTGATGAGAATGTTTTTGAACCCCTTTTTGCTGATAGCTGCCTGCCCAGACTGGAAGAGCAATTCTGTTTTGACATTTGGTCATTTAGGAGTTAAGTCTGGTGCATCGATGGATATTAAAACCCAACGTGGCTTGACTATTTGAATTTTGGGGGTATGGATGGACAGCAAGTTAAAGATTTAATTAAATTTTTTTTCAGGCCGTGCAACAATTTAACAAAACTCGGAAAACGTTGGTTCATTCCTGACGTTGGAAGAGTCGATACCATCTCTCCACCATCAATGCCCTCTGTCCATAATACATTTGGCATATCGTAGCGTTAAGGGGATGATGGATACAAGCAACTAATCGGTTCTACATTTTTATGTAAATCTGCATGTTTTTTTTCATGACCGGCTAACATCAGGGAAGAATATATTTTTGTATGAACATTAGACGGTTTCCTATAACTGGTTATCTGTTTGAAGCCTGTGCCTACAATGTGTCCAGTCATGTATTGCTAACCAACCCAGTCTGTTTCATGAAAGCCTCTTCTGACTTTGTGGTGAATTGACACTTCTAATTATCGTCTGTGGAAATGCTCCTGTCTTGGGCAAAGTTGACCAAACTTTGTCAGTTCAATGACATCGTAGGAACATGGCTTAATGGGAATCGTCCGTGAACCTCCACTAAAATCTTTATTTGGCCATTTTGCATCATTTGGTGCGTACATTTAGCTTTTTTTATATATCTTTTTTTCCCCCCTGTCCAGACACAAGGCCCGCCAGGCCAAGGCTCGCCGCGTGGCCCCACGCCCAGTAGCCGGCCCTCTGAGGCCGGTGGTGAGGTGTCCCACCATCAGATACCACACCAAGGTCCGTGCCGGAAGGGGATTCACCCTGGAGGAGATCAAGGTGAGACCCTGCCCCCTCTCCTGGTGTCTGTCGGCAGTCGCGTGATGACAAATCTCCGGAATCGCTGTATGGCTTCTGATGACAAACTTGAACCCCTTTTGCTGATGACTGCCCTTCAGATGCTCAATTATTTCATTCGACCTCCTTTTACTCAGCAATGCAATTTAAACAATATAATCATGCCTCAGTACGTTTTGTAAGAGTGTTGTACACAATCTGCTGTTAATTGCTGTTTTTTTGTTTTTTTTTTCTGGCAGGCTGCTTTTGGTAACGTTGGTTGATTTTTGTCTGTCCCCTGGATAACTGAAAGTTGTGCAACATCTGGAGGAAATGTTGTACAGTTGTTGGAAATTATTCTCTGAATCGATTACATTTCTGTAGCCGATAAGTAACAGAATCATACTTAATCGCCAACTTACCGATAGATGGCCGGGCACTTACCACGGTCACGTGACCAGACTTCTAGGTCACAGGGGCGCTGGGAAATGTAGTTGGCATGTTCACGGGTGGGAATACTGTCTACGGATCAATCGTGCTACTCAAGCACTTGCGTTTAATGGGTTGCCACTCATGCTGCTAGCACGAAAAGGTTTTTTTTTTGTACCACTACGGCACAGGTTTGCAATATGAGTGCTTCTAGTTTTTAAATTGACTCGTGGGCTATTCTTTGAGCGGGCCATTTTAGATTATCGTTATTCAGGATTTTTGTTAATTCTTCACAAATACTCTACAGGTGAGTACAAGGCATTGGAGAAGTCACTTATGTGGGATGTTTTACTATTGACCCTAAGGCCTAGTTTTGAATGATTCCTCAATACGGTGACAGAAAATGCATGCACTTTCTCGCTTGTAGTTGACTGCACGGGTATCCTGGAAATATTGCAGATTCAAAGATGAGGTCTAATTTTCAAACTACTTAGTTGAATGTGCTTTCCATTATCTGAATGGTTCCATTGTTGCAGTTAAAAGTGATTTGCCTTTCCGTTTCCAGGCTGCAGGCCTCCACAAAAAGACAGCACGCACCATCGGCATCGCCGTAGACCACCGTCGCCGCAACAAGTCTACAGAGTCGCTGCAGGCCAACGTGCAGCGCCTCAAGGTCTACCGCTCCAAGCTGGTGCTGTTCCCCAGGAAGGCCTCTGCCCCCAAGAAGGGAGACAGCACGGTCAGTAACTTGTTACAAAACGTGTATTTTGGTTTAGTTTGCTGCATCCAGTGTTTTGCAGTCACATCACATTATTTCTGACATTTAGGATCCCACCTTGTTCACGGAAATGCACTCCTTTGCTTTGCCAATGATTGACGCATTTGCACAGCAATATTGTTCAATTTTCAGTCGCTTATGACAAGTGGCTTTACTGGCAACCAAACCGTATGACTAGTGGTATTGAAGTAGACCTAATTTTTATTTATGAGCGAGAAATGGCTGCTCTTCTAGTGTCTGGTGGCAGTCGTGTGATGACAATCTCCGGAATCGCTGTATTGCTTCTGATGACAACTTGAACCCTTAAGCTGATGACTGCTTGTCCAGACACTGAATTACTGTATTAATCCCTTAATCATTTAGGAGTCTTTTTCATACATCAACCATACCCTTCGAGTTGATGTTGTGCAATGTCATACCCCGGGTGGGTGTTGCGGGCGGGTGCCAGCTCGTTGGCGCCGTGCAACTGGGAGAGCTAAAGCCCCTTGTCGCGCGCCGCGGGCCCGTCATCTCTGAGAGTGATATCAGTGCGCGGAAGGGCAGAAATGTATTCCGCTTCAGAATGTATTCTGGAGGTGTGTACATGAGCACTTTCGAAGCGGAAAGTGCTCATAGAAGCAGATTATGTTTAGGCTTTTTGGTACCATCTAAACGGGGCTATTGACACACCATGCTTTGTCAGATGTCAATCACTCTGTAGATGGCAAGGTGACATTATTTTTACGGTGTGAAATATGATTTATTTCAGTGGTTTTTTTTCCACCAACATGCAGACGTGAAATTACTTTATCAACCGCTTGACTAGAAGCCACATTTTGTATGAAGTGTATTGGTTGCAATAGCAAACCAGAAGTATTCATGACATGCACATAACATAAAAATGTTAACATTTCACCGGTCGCTACATTGGCCTAAATGCTGGAATGTTTCTTTTCCCCAACCCCAGGAAGAGGAGGTGAAGATGGCAACTCAGCTGACTGGTCCAGTCATGCCCATCAGGACGGTAAGATCCAGTCTTGTCTCATTGCTGGATTTTAATGTTTCACTGATTCTGACAACGGCAGTCACGTGATGACAAATCTCCGGAATCTCTGTACAGAGTTGATGATGCTCTTTGAACCTAACTTGCTGATGCCTGCCTTGAACGGTTACATTTTGCCCATGAACCACATAAACCACTTGTTCATGGGCCAGCCTGACTCAGTTTCAACTGTTTCGACAGGTTCCTTTCATATACATCAATTATATTAAAACAGTATTTACAAATCCAATATTTACAGATCATGCCCACATTAACACAATGAAGGTGCAACTCATTCCAGATATGGCACTCATGTTGAACACTTGACTATTTGGGCATGTCTCTTAACTAAATTGATATGAACGTTTTAATTTTGAACTAATCTTAGCTGACGATATCCCTTGACCTCTAGGGAGTCATTTATGAGCACCATTAGTTTCTCACGTTAAGTGACAAACGTACTAATGCGAGCCATATTGGCACTGAAATACTTCTCGATAGACATGCTGGCAGTTATTTTTGTCTTGATATTTGGAAATTGGCACTGATACAACTTGGCTGAGTGCTAATGTGTTGGTACATATCTGTATTGAAAACCCTAAACATGCGACGATCGTACTTTACATATGCAATTGGTCCCCTACCATATTCATAAGAGTTTACTCATTCTAAAATGAACCGGATATACAATTTGCAGCAACAGTAGTTTAGTCTTTATATTAAACTTCTAGGTCAAGTTTTTTTGTAACGGTCTTTGACGTTAAATGACTGTTGTGGTCGCTTAAACTATTTTGGTACATTGCTTTCCTATTTACATTTGATTAATTCTGACCAAAAACTGAGCTGAATTTTGTACTTATTTACCTATTGCACTTAAACCAGCCCATGACTCTTGAAATTTTAATCCAGATAATTTGTCTGCGGATTAACAAATGACTTGTCATTCCTTCCCCAGTCTCACAAAAAGGAGAAGGCCCGCGTCATCACAGAGGAAGAGAAGAAGTTCACTGCCTTCGGCACGCTCCGCATGGCACGCTCCAACGCCAGACTTTTTGGCATCCGGGCCAAGAAGGCGAAGGAGGCAGCAGAGCAGGAAGTGGAGAAGAAAAAGTAATTTCTGTCAGTTGCGAAATAATAAAATCCTTGAAAAGACTACTGGATATTGCCTGTTCTTGACATTGTTGTAAAACGAATTGAGGGGTGTGCAAACCGGGAATATAAATTTATTGTTCAATGGCCGCGTTTACAGAAATCAACTTTCATGTCGCCATGTACCTTCCGCTGCTTGGGATGCATCCGTGCATGTTGCTCTCGTTGCCTCTGAAACACCTACAAAGTCGTAACATCCTTCTAACTTTCTGAATATGGGCTTTCCAAGAGCGCACGCCACCATGGAGAAGTTAGCTTCCACCTGGATGCTGAAGTAAACTCGTGCATCTTAATTCGTCATGAATCAAGGAGGATGCAAAAACTAGTTTCAATTGTATTCTAGTCTTTGTAAATTTCCCTAAACACTTTGTGGAAACAATTCAATGGGCGGTTTTGCCACTGTTGGAAACTGATCTTCGGACTACCTTGAAAGTTCACTCTTTAGATTTCATTATATTCAGCTGTTGAAAGTGCTGAATGCCAATAAAGGCCAATGCCACCCCAAAGTGTGCTAGGGTCATGCGCTATGCCAGGTTGTGCCCTGGATGCCGCTAGATTTCCTCACTTGGTTTGCCGCGTTTACAGTAGGTATATCCGTGTTAGGGTGCATAGGCTTTCCATTACCTAGGTTAATTTAAGTTTTCATCCAAGGGAGTGGCGCATGTTTTGAATGCATCTTTCCCATCGATTGACCCCATTGTATTGTGACCAAGACCTTCCCGTTGAGGCGCGGGGCATTGTGGGTTGACACCCAAAGTGACTTGGTTGAGGACACGCCCTATAAATGCGTTATGAGTAAAGCTTGGCAATGGGCTGAGCTTAGCCAGTTTCTGACCTGAGTTCAGGTGCATTCCCCCAGCTCCTCCACGTGAGGGCGCCCTCCCGTCACAGCAGTTTGATGTCTTCCAGCTGACATTGGATATCTGACCAATGGCATAACGGCGCCCCCTGTCACCCGGCGAGAAGTGAGACTGTTTGGTTCGGGGGCGGGGGGTTGTGGATCTTAAATTGGGCGCGTTCGTTACCGACACGCGCGATACCGACACACCGTCCCTTCAAAATGGCGTTTGGTCAATACACCCCAACATCCTCAAAGGTATCCACTCGAATGGTGGCCTTCGTTGTGATTTATTTGGTGTCAGCCCTGTAATATAGTGAAACACCAATTAATAAACGCGTATTTAATATAATTTAATATTGCACCATATATTGTTCACGAAGTTTTGATCGATTTGCACTGCCCTCCATGCTCCGTAGCTTGTTAGTCAGATTGTGAGTTTCTGAACATCACGTTTGCTCTTTCACCACCGTTTGAAAAAAAAAAAAACGATACTCTTCTGGCTGTGTGCCGCAGTCGGTAAGACATACGCTTTCAGCACACCTATCTCGTCACACCAACCCTATCAAAATGAAAATGCCGCGTATGCCGAAAAAGAATAAGTACAATACTTACAGTACAGTACAATATATATTGTACTGTAATAATATATAATGCTTATAATATATATCATGCTTATGTCGGTGTCTCAACTCTACACTGAATGGAAAAGGGTTTGGAATTTGTATGTCCTCGTTTACAATGTGCCGCCACTAGAGGGCGAGAGAGCTCAATTGAGTACAATATGTAGAGCGTAAGGTCAATGATTGGGATGGCTGCTCACTGCTGCAATAACAAAATATTTTAGCTAGCCGTGACATTGTTAGTGCTGCAAAAAAACCAATTATATATATATATATATATATATATATATATATGTTTGTGTCTGTAATGAATGGTGACACCATGAGTGACTGACCTGTCACTCGCGGAGGGGTATAAGTACGATCTGGATAGCGCTTGGCAAGTAGCCAGGCTGGCCTCCTGTCTGAACGCTATCCAGACGTTCCCGCCCTGGTGCACTTGCCTGCTCCCTCCGAGTGGAGGCGCCCCAACCATTACATTCGTGTCAGAAGTTGGATTGGCCGCTTGGTCAGATGGTGGGGTGCCGTGGACGAGGAGTGCGACAGAGATTCGGCTCCCGAGGGCCGTGGACGGGAAGCACGACAGAGATTCGGCTCCCGAGGACGGTAGCCTTGCGTGAGGGCGGCAGTGCAATGAATGGCGACACCATGAGTGACTGACCTGTCGCTCGCGGAGGGCTATAAGTACGATCTGGATAGTGCTTGGCAAGTAGCCAGGCTGGCCTCTTGTCTGAACGCTATCCAGACGTACCCGCCCTGATACACTTGCCTGCTCCCTCCGAGTGGAGACGCCTCAACCATTACAATATAATAATACACCACCACTGCAAGATACTCAATCGTCTTTCCTTCCAAAACTTCATTGAACTAGCAAAACCCAATTTACAAAATACTCAACAACATTCCGCTTTCCTGATGTTCTGGACCACGTACAATATGGTTAATCTCCTTCCTGTGGGTGTCTACCTTATCGTGGTAGGAAGGTTTGCGTGTCACAATGACCCTGAAGGCTATGCCGTCTGGAGCATTAAAACTCCTGGCAGGTCCAACCATGGCGGACAGGCGGATGGATAGTGGCCAGACAAAAAGACACCACAAACCCCTTCCTAGGGTTAGGCGTTGGGCTAACAACCCCACCCTGTTATTGGAGGAACCATCTTCTCCAGGATGTCCGAGTCTGTCGCGGTGCCGACATCTTCAGTGACCACCACCTTGTACGAGCAAACTGCGCAAGTTCCCCAAGACCGATCAGACACGCAAACAGTTGGACATCCCAAAACTAAAGTCCCCTCACACCCGAAACCAGTTTGTACTTGAACTAAGAAACCGCTATTCACCACTTGCCAATTCTTTAAACAATGAGACCCAAGACATAAACATCCAATGGGACTCACTTAAAACAGCTTATGTTGACTCGGCAACCAAAACCTTGGGTTTTAAGCAGAGAAACCAGAAGGACTGGATAACGCCCCAGACATGGCAAACAATCTCTGAACGGAAACATCTAAAAACCAAGATGATGAGTGCAAAATCACCAAGACTCCAAAACCAGCTCCATAAAGCCTATAGTGATAAAAACAAGGAGGTT
>OMKY01087867.1:0-10044 GCA_900302395.1 Bregmaceros cantori | reverse complement strand
AGAACGAACGAAATGTTTGGGCCCTGAATCGGTTGAGGATCAACATTTTGATGGTGGAACAGTTCCGAGAACGAAAACCTTAAACATAGGCGTGCCTGAACCGTTCAGAACGGAACGTTTAAAAAATAATTTTGTTTTCAAGCCATGGTATATAGGGTGGACCTTCAAAATACCATTTCCAATGTGCGCGAAAATGGTTTGCACTGAAGGGGATGACCAAGATGGGGCTGCAAACCCATTAGCCGCGTCCGTGTTATCTGTATTAACGCAGACTGTGAGACAACTTTTGCTGTCCACTTACCCTGATAGCCTCCCCAATGTTTAGAATGAGCCAGACAGGTGTTTTCAGTGTGCAAACTTCTCAGGGTGAGTAATATTTATTATTAGTATTTTCCGGACCATTGAGCGGACCTCTCTAAAAGCCGCACCCTCATTAAAAAAAAAAAAAAAAAACATGGAAAAGTATTTATATAACCCGCATCGGCCTAAAAGCCGAGGCCATCTATTGAAATTAATATTTAGTTCAACTGAAATAAACTGAACTCATCTGTTTCTGTTATTGATTTCTTTACTCCTCGTCACTGAAACGATGAAACTCTTCTCCCTCAGTGTCGGAGTGGAAAAGTCTGAAAAGCTTAATTCATTGGCGATTCTGTGGTGATCTCTCTGTATGGCGCTTTGCGCACCAAGGCTCACCCCGGGGTGAGCGTGACACTGATGTCCCTCGTCCCAGCTCCATTCCCTTTCTTCACTGCCAGATCAATGGGCATTAACTTAAATGTGACATCATATGAAATATCAATTTGTTTTCCATGATTATCCATGAGAGATTAAAAAAAAAAAAAATGTTGTTGCGCATTCTGGCGCGCAGTGCGCAAAGTTTGTGCAAATATCGCACGTGGCATCTTGAATAGCAGCGGGGCGGCTTCCAAATGTTTATTTTATACTAAAGCGAAAGAGAAACAAAACACACAGAATAGCCGCACCGCCTCATAAGCCACATAGTGCAAAGTGAGGGAAAAATACGTTACATCCCGAGAATATGGTCAAATGTCCCAAAAACATGAGATGTCCTTTAAAAGACTTCAGGCTTAAATCTAATCTGGTTTAAACAACTTAAAGCCAGGTGTAATGGGGCCGCGCAGCGCTACACATGTGGCCGGCGGCGAGGTAACATCTGGAACTCACACACAAAGGGCGGATAAGCCGCTCAGCGGAAGCGCCCCCCCTCCCTTCTACCGCCACCCCTTCCATAGAACATGGCTTCTCTGCGGCACTGAGGGTTATTTTGGGCACGCTCTGCCATGCGTGGCGTATCCGGGTGGCAGATGGTGCGGGCGCTAGTTAGCGCCGCTGCACGCCGCCATGCGTGCTACGAACGGGGGGGATGATGCGTTCTTTGAGAGGATTGGAAAGGTTTGTACAGCCTCTCCCCGTCTCCCCCAGCCCCCATTTGTCCCAATCACACCAGTACAGACAAGGAACTACAAGCATGTTCCTGTTCGTGTCTTAGGGAGCAGCTGGAGTGACAAAGCTGTTGGAAAAGTCATTCAACCCTGAAACTTTTTTTGTTTCAAATGCTTCCGTCAACTTTTGAAAGTATAGACGAGAGTGTCGCAAACTACAGTCCATTGCCTTTTAACTGGTTATAGTGTGTTTAAAACATTTAAAATAAACATGGCAAAAGGACCGACACAACTATAAAGGGTTTCAGGCCCTGTTTATTTGTACAATGGCGTTAAATTAATTATTAATATCTATTTTCTTTAGTAGAGTTCAAGTGGGGGAGTCAAATTACTAATTAAAACTAATTAAACTAAAAGTTCATCAAAAGTCCATTCGGGGGGGTTCATCCTGTCACTCTCTCAGTAAAGAATGAAAAACGGTGCTTGCGCCCAAAAAATAACTTGAAAAATAAAACAAAAAGTTCATCTTAGTAGTGGTCGTTGCGAGCCAACAGAAGCAGACCAGGAGTTGGGATGAAATGTCCGCCCTCCATTGTACAGCCATGGTTGTCAAGGTTGGAATGCTGCGGCCAGGTAAGAGTAGAATCCAACAACGTTTTACATTTGAATAAAATGGCTTCTTTCTCCACAGTCATGCTGACGATCAGTAAGCAGGAACGCATTACATTTACTCAATTTTTGTGTGTACTTTTTTACTTTTGGAGTAGATTTTTCACTTACTTTCTACTTTTACTCGAGTAAATTTGTGCTGAAAAAACTACTTTTTGCTGAGATGCCAGCAATTCCCAAAGCGATCCCACCCGTTACATTAACTTGGTCGTTAGTTGGGAACAGGTGGCACATATGCTCTCTCTCACTCTCTGTGTCTCTCTCTGTCTCGGACGCTGTATTCCAATGTAAGTATTGACTCTTGTTACCTCATGTGTGTGACAATGTTTAGTTTATTGTGTTACTACATCTAGCACAAGTGTCATCTATTTTACACTACAGGGATTGCGTCACCTGTGTGAATGCTGTGTGAACATTATATTACGGTACAACTATGGTTTTATTTTTTTTAAGTACTTTTAAGTAAGTTTGGTTATTTATCTATACTTTGTGACAAACATTGTGACAAACATTGTTCATTGACATTTCTGATGCACAGGAGACGAGACGATCTTGTACTGGAACAACAAATGTCATTGAATGGGGTTTCGCCACAGCTCTTTCTCTGTTGTTTTCTCTGTGTCCTTAAAGTTGACTCAATGCGATTCATAACAATTTTAATGTAATCACCGGCCACACCACAAGACGCGGTGCAAACAGGGAAGCCGTGGATGCGCGGCCGGGGCTGCTGCTAGCACATGGGGTTCCTTTGTGACACGAGCGGCGCCGTCAACAGAAGAGCTAATTTCCTCTCGCATTCATCCTCCGCCTGGACGCGGCCATCATCATTATCAACACCATTAGTGACGAGACGGACTAAACGTTGAGCCGGCAGAGATACGAACAAACGGCTCGAGCGACGACCCCGTGTCTCGCGACGTGCTAATAAAATGGATTATGTGTGTTTGCCGAACGGGCCCGGAGCATGGAGGCCGCGCCTGTGTGCACACGCCGGGTCGGTGAAATGGAACATTACGCAACAGCTGTCTTCAAAGACAGATGTATTACAACTGCTATATTTCACAGAGGATCATTTGGCATGTCAAATAAAACAGCTCATTCCACATTTCATAGAATTATATGATCTGAGAACCACATATGGTTTATTATTATTATTGTTATTGTTATAATAATGATCATTATTATTATTATTATCTTTGGAAGTCATTTCATATTTTAAAACAGGGATGTTTAAAGGTCCATTAAATATTCTGCATAACAAGTTTAATATGAAGAATATCTCTACATTAGGGAAAGAATTGTTCAACTTTTTCCTATTCTTAAATATCTTTTAACTCTGCCTGCCGTGCACACTTTGACACTTATTTGCCAGTAAAACAGAAATAACCTTACCTGTCTTAATTACAATTAACTTTTAACATGCTGTCGTTTTTGTAAATCTGTTTGTAAAATTCCATGCGACTTGGGGTCTTTGATTGTGTGTTTTGTTGATTGATTGTGAGTGTAGAACTTCACATTTGACAACAAAGCCCTGCAGCAGTTTTGCTCCAGGGAAGCAAACTGACGCTAAACAAATCCAAACAAACCTGAACAACACATCCAAAGCAATGGGACTCGTTTTAACCTTCAGAGCCCTAAGCCTGTTTTATTATGTTTTAAATAACCATGGATCAACCCTATAAAACATTGTCATTGCTTAAAGAATATGCATTGTCAATGCATATTTGGGCTTTTACTTTTCACAACAATCTCAGCTATAACCCTATCCTATTGAAATTATTCTGTAGTGTGCTGTCTTCACGTGCAAGTGGATCGAATAGACAAAAAAAAAACATGAATTATGCAAAATAATGTCGATGTTTTGAAATTTGCCCACAAAACTCTAACTTGGTGGTCAAATATTAATAGCGAGATGAAAAATTAACAAAGATAAGTATACATGATCATTATGTTGTGATGACCCTGTCATATGGACACTGAACATAATTCACTCAACATGATCTTTCTATGACGGATGAAGTAATTAATCTGTCTCTCTTTCATCGCACTAGGGCATGGACAATCGCACATCTGAGAACCATCATCTACACACACACACGCTCTATATAGATACGAGTAATTGTATTCTCATGAATTTCTCCTCGTTTCTCTTACCTCTACAATGTATTTGTATTTTTATACTTTTTTCTTAAATTGACTGCAGCAAATGTTGCTCCACCGGGGGCGGAAGTGAACCCTCAACGCTGCCTTCGTCCGGAACTGAGCCAGCGGCAGAAGAGTTCATGTGCTGCATTGCGCTCTTCCCAACCACCTGAGCTAAAGTGCCAGCATGGCGCTGTCAAGTGATTTTGGAGGTGACAGGGTTATAGGACAACACAACGATTGGCTGTTGCAGACAGTCCATCCATTGTGTGCTCTGCTGGTTAATTGATTAGTGATGGGGTCTTTAGATTGTTGTGCCCACTGGGCCTGACGTGTGGTCAGGGTTTGCTGAACGTCCCGTCTCGAGAGAGACCAAATCGATAGCGGCCGCCTTTGTGTTTTTTGGCTGAGCAGACAGAAGCAACGCGGCATTGTGATGGTGTTGACGCTGGCGGGTCTGCCCTCAAGGATGGGCAGTGAATCATCAAATTGAATACGGTATTTTGGCTTTGCCATCGAGGGCACGAGTAATCTCACTCGCTTTCAGTGAGGGGTCAACAACGTATTTAGCCGAGCTTCCACCACATAAGATTATAACAAGTTGACGGCGTCGAAAGGGTTTGGGGCCAGGGGTTGGTGAGCAAACAAGGAGAAGTTTGCAGCTTTGATGACTTTTGATGCAATCAGTGGTCATCATCCTCATGTGAATCATAGTATTAAGCCCCTTTTCCACTCGCTTACTTAAGGCCAGCACGGCACAGTTCACATGCACATCCACCCCGGAAATCTCCTCTCCACGAGTGCAAAACGGCCAGGCCACACCAGGTTTCAGGACCCACTCAGTTGTGGGTCTGGAATGGGGCCGTCCATGGCCACGTTTGCTGGTTGCTGATTGGTCACACTCCGAGGGGGTGATGCCACGTGGCCAGCCAATCACATGAGGGGGTCGTGTCTCCACCCCCCACCCCCCCACTCCCCAGTCTGGCAGGCATCAGTAGAACAAAGGCAGGCACCATTGTGAATTGTGAATTCATGTGTTACACATGCAGGGGTGGGGGTGAGCACTTGCATATCAAAATTCAGTTGAGTTTTTTTGTAGTGGGGAAGTGGCTTTACAGTGCCATTAAGAGACAAGTTAACTACATTTATCATTGGCATATAGAAAGAAAGGTTCTGTTGTTGCAAGCTGCATAGCAGAATTGTAGTGGCTGGCAAACTAAACAGACGAGTGAGAGACGCTGTCAGTGAGGGTTTGGCCAAATTGATATCTGTGTCAGAGAGGAGGATGCTATCCAGGCTTCATTGAAGTACCGAGAATGACACGTACCCCATCCACATTACCCTGATGTCCCACAGGGACATCAAACATTCAGAGATTCTCAAAACTGAGAACATTGTGCCATAGCAAATCTAAATTACGAGTGGAGGATCTCATCGCAGTACTGACATTTTTCATCATTAATGTATGAATTAACCCACCTAGCACTTGGCGGCATTTTGGACCGCAAAAGCGCATTGGGAGTTGTCATCCACCGACCGAAAAAAAAACAAAAAACACGACGGATGTCTGCAGGTAAAAAGTGGCACATAGGGTTAAGACCGCTGCTCCAATACAGCCCCATAACACTGCTGTGGCATAGATCACAGCACATGCAGCGCCGTGAGGTTGGTTCCCCCCACAGTCCTATATAGCACATTCGCTTGTACCCACTCGCTCATCCCCCTTTCACACTAACAGTGCCAATAAAATGAAATAAAAAATTGCGCTTGCGGCATAAAAAAATGTGTTCCACTCCAGTAAATAGCGGACAAACAAACCTGTTTCTGTGGGCCAACACAAGTGCTGTTCGACTGCTTGGAACCCTCTGTTGTAAGGCTGGAAGTCTGAGCTACGGAGCGCTTTCTAACGGGTGGCGGTAAGTTTCACAAAGTTAATAATTAAAAAATGATGAAGCAAATGTTCTGTGTCAAGTTATGAGATCAATCTCTCACCCACGTGACGTGAAATGTTTGGAGTTAGGAGGAAATTCATAGTTCCAAAAAGTAGAAGACTTTATGTGTGGTGTAGTAGTCTCTGCGGTGAACGGCAGCGAAGCATTGGCTCCATTGGCTCTCAGGGAGCATGTAAAACCAGCGAGCCTTCAGTCAATGCTATACAAATTTCCCTCTCCAGGTTAGTTACTTAGGGAGCGTGTACATCATTCCCTCGTATGTGAAGTTGGTGATGATCCTCTGCAGTGGAGGAGTCCAGTCCTCGCTTCAACACCTGAGGTGAGAACTTCATTCGCAAACTGCTTTGAACGCGCACAAATTTTACGCGCACCAAGTTCTCAATATTGAAGTTTATTGATGAAGGTCTAATATTCTAAACTTTGACAATGCCAGGAGAGCTGCCACATTTAGATAGAATCTTTGCCACCAGGGCTTGAAATATATTCTTTTGAAAACGGCCTAAACCCTTAGCAGCCATAGCATGTTCATGGGGTCTGTTGAGTTTCTCTCTCCATGGTTCTGAAATTCCAATCGCGATGACAAGTGCACCCGGTGCTGAAATATAAATTCCGCGAGTACCATGAAGTATGGTGCAGATATAGGCAGGATAATCTGATTACAGAAATCAGAAAAAATAAACTCTATTCCATAATAACCCCATTTTAAGTAAACAAGTAATTTAGATTGCAGTTACATGTAATTGAAATATGTGATTACATTGCAGTTCTCTGAGGAAACAGGTCTTTCAGCAGACCTGAGACAACATCTGCTTTTTGACACAGGAGCCAAAGTCTGACTAAAAGAAATTGAAGCTGTCAATTGTGTTTCAAATATATTACAAATATTTAGAAATAGCCTAAAAATAAAGAAAAGTAATCCCTTTCTTCACTTTTATGTATGGTAATTGGATTATGTCACTTACCACGTCTAATTTTAACCAGGTTTACAAACATTCCTATATACCTTCCCTCCCCAAGGACAGCGAAACACGGGTAAGGATCTCATTTTAAACTGGCATCCCAGTTGACTTTGCTTTTGCATAATGTATTTTATTTAATGCATTCATGAAAACTCAAATAAGATTGACTCCCGGAGGTTAGTTTCCACACCAATAAGCTTAGTGGATCTTTTACTTCAAAGGCGTAACGCGGTAAGCGCTATTTACAGAGCACTGTTAGCACTGCGACCAGGAGAGAGAGAGAGTTCAGCCAGAGTGGTGGCAAGCGGACGTGTACGTCGTTTAGCGTCTATTTACGCAACTTACCTCTTTTGCCTCCGCGTCACAGACTTTTGACTAACGAGCCCTGGAGCGGACAGTGGGGTGCATGCGTTTGTCCCGTCCTCTGTGGCCGGCCTCTCTCGGGAATACAACCGTGCGGACACTCAATCTCCCTCGTGATGTGACCGCATCGTTCAAACGCTGAACAAAATGTCGTAACAAAAGTGTTTGAGTGGAGTCATGACTTTTTCCAGAGACGCTGCCTCGCGTTGCATTCTGTTGTGCCCGTCTGTATGGATCTCTGCAAATTCATGGGTCTGCCGATTTAATTTTAGTTAGTTTTATTTTTAATTAATTGTGACTTGAATTGTCATGGACTCAGATCGAGACACACACACACAATTTCAGGTTATTTTTTTCTAATATATATTTAGTTGTGTTTTTTCAGGCATCAAAAACATATATACAATAGAGAATTCGGATTAAAAGCATTCAGAATGCACCGGATTTATTTATTTTTTTAGCATGTATGGAATGTATTCTGAAAGGCTTAGAAAACATTTTGGACATCGGCATTCAGAAAGAATCAGAATCGCAGAGATCATTAAAAAAAGAAGAACTTTTTATTCATAATATATTCATACTTGTACACAAGTAAAATAAAATGCATATCTATGATTCCATTGCAATTCCCGCGAATCCCCATCATTCTCTCCCGTGTCCCTTCCCTGTTGTGAATGTAAAACAAAAATAGAGGGGATCAGGGGGGATGGAAAACATCTGTTTTTTTCTTTTTTAGTTCCGATTCACTGAGAAACATGAAAAGAACAGAACTCTACCCAACAAATGCATCACTTTCAGAATAAATAATGACGAATGGGCGATCCTTCATCGGTGAACAGGACCGAAAACATTCTTGGTGTGCTTGTGTCTCACATGTAAAATTCCTTGATGATATATATATTTTTTGTTTCCTGTGGTCCAGTTGCTTTTCCGCAACAAAATTGGTCAACGCCCTGTGTTTGTGTAAAAGCGAGGAGAGTCTTCAGACGGTTTCAGACACGGTAAAGTACATACAGAACAAACAAATTTTTGGGCACCGGTCATTATGTACATTTTTTTCGAGTGGGTGTAAAAGGCATCCATTTAATGTGTCTCGGCAATCATCGTCTCTTGTCTCTCCCTCACCGCATTTGAGTAGGAGGCGGGAGGTTTGGAATTTGACCGCGTGACGTTCTTCACGGTCGGTCAGTTGGCAGCAGTCTCCACAACATATTGTGTCATTGTCATGAGCGTTTAAAACCATGAGATGTGTCCTGTTGTGAGAGGTTATGACTGGTCCTAGGACATGGCACGAGAAATCCACATTGAACCAACCAATAATAACCAAGGACTCAGGCCTGGCAGAGCAACCCCGGAGCCTTTCAGACAATGGGCATCGGATTTGGGCTTTTTCGAACACTTCTTTTTCTTCTTGTTTGGCGCTGTGGAAGGCTCTAGTGTGTCAATGAGTTCGGGGTAGTTGCTGTCCAAAGACAAGTCCTTGGATGGAGTACCCAGAGGTCCGTCGCTCTGCTTGTTCCTCGTCTCGTTCTTCGTCCGCTCAGGTTCCTTGAATTTGGTCTTGGAGATGTTCTCCTTTTTCAGTGGGCTGCTCTCCAGGCAACACCTGGGGAGGGTGAGTTCCCCTCCCACTAATTCTTCCGAGAACTTCCCCGGCCGGTACTTGAAGGGTCCGGTTGGGATCAGAGATTGATCTGCGCAGCCGTCCAAGTCGTCGCTCTTCAGCCATTTGAGATCTTTCCCGGCCAGCGCGGTGGGGACGTGACATTCGAGCTCTGAGCTGGAACCCTTGAATCTCTTGAACCACTCCCACAAGCTCTTGGCACGACAGTCGCAAATCCACTGGTTGCCGTTGAGGCGTAGGTACCGGAGCGACACCAGTGGGTCCATAGTCTCGCCCGACAGCACCGTGAGATTGTTGAAGAAGAGAAACAGTGACTTCAGCTTGCCCAGGTCGCTGAAGGCTCGCGGCTGGACATGCACGACACGGTTCTGGTGCAGCAGAAGTCGATCGAGGCTGAAGGCCCCGCGGAACATGTTGTCGGTGACCACGCGGATGCTGTTGTTGAACAGGTAGAGATAGGTGAGGTTGGCCAGGTCAGCAAACGTGTCATCATGCAGCGTGGAGATATTGTTGTCCTGCAAAGCAGAGAAAGCATGTGTCATGTTCACAATCTAACATATCTTTGCATGCTCAAGCATGCCAAAATTAGCTCTATGCTGTTGAAACTCAATGCATTGTCCACTGGATATTCACTGGTCTATTGGTCTTAGGAAGCTATGGCTCCGTCTCCAGTGGAAGCAGGCACTCAACAGCGGGCTACTTCAATCTGAAAACGCTGTGGCCGATCACCAGACAGCCCAGAGAGCAAAGAGGAAAAAACAGGGCTCTACTCCACCACCAACATACACGGGACTGGCCTACTCCTGCGACATCTGTGGTCGAGTCTGCCTCTCGCGCATTGGCCTCCACAGCCACAGGAGACGCTGCCTTAATTCCTAACCTCGAGGCACAGGGAATCAATGGTCTCACGAGACTGCGATGCCGACGAC
>OMKY01087866.1:0-12496 GCA_900302395.1 Bregmaceros cantori | reverse complement strand
TTTATTTTTTTGTCAGGAATGGGATCTGTAATTATTGCAGATAAAAATCGGCCTTGTTTTTAAGCTTTGAAAAAAAAAAACATTTTTATATATTCTATATTATTCTTAAGTGACAGGGGCCACACTTTGCAACGCCACTTTGCGGCAGTGTCACACTGTCTAGCCAAGCGCACCCGTCCACAAAAAACTGTTGTTTGCAGCTCCACTGACTACAGCAGGCAGACAATGGCTTTACTCCCCATATAGTGTACTGACTTATAGTGCACTTGACAGCAACAGCTGAGATTTGCGACACTAGAGTCAGCGTCGTCAAAATTATTATAAAATATACTTATAAAAACTATAATTATAAAATTCAACAATCATCACAAAAAGTCAGAAGTACTTACATTCATAACCATTTGCTCCAGTCCGTCGCTATTTACTCCCGGTCATTTTTAATATATCTCGCAACATTTTGTTCGTTCTTAAAGTTCCTTATAAGCTTAGGTATAGTTTATGCAAAATATATTTGGTGGACTTTCATACTTCAGTGAATTGTATTAATGTCAAAACCAGGTTTAAAACGTCATTACATTCACTTCCTCGTGTGTCCACAAGATGGAGCCCCAGATGCTTGCCGACTGACGGTGAAAGTGGACAAAAGGAAAGAACATCTTAAAATATATAGAGAGAACAAAAAAACGTGTTTTTAACCGCTATTGTGGATTTCATTATGTTCCGTTTCTGTTCCGGAACAGTTAAAGAAATATTTTTCCGTTTCAGTTTCCTCATAAAATTCCATAAAATTCTGTTCGTTTTTGGTTTCCGTTTTCGTTCCTTGAACCGGTTCGGAGCCCTGGTCCTGACCGACAATTCAAATCAAAGTCTCTGACTCTGGAGCCAAAAAAGAACCCCACATGATTGGTAGATCTCAGACGTATAAAATAAACTGGGCACAACTCAAGAATATAACATCTCAGGAACAGGACTCTAATAATTGACAAGACACTATTGTGGTAACTTGGATTTTTAGCTTGTTCATAATATCTTTGAACAGCATCAGCATATGTTCTACTTTAGCCACAATCATATTAAATATAGAAAGTGGATCTTCACTAAAAAAAAAAGGAAATGGTGAGTTTTCCACCTCTCCATGCCAGTACAGGTGTTTACCTGCCCAGACTACACCGCTGCCTTCCATGTCATACTCTTTGTTCTCATGGCTCTGCCTCTTTTTCATTCTGTCTCTTTTGTTGTCTTGTTTCTTTCTGTTGTCTTTTTTTTTTTTACCTCCCATCACACACACCCCCCTCCTCCTTCTCGCCTCAGAGGAAGCTGCGCTGGGATATGTGAGGACATTTTGCTGTACATTTTGTTTTGCTGCTTGCTTCTTGCTTGGCATGCCTGCCTGGATTTGCAGCTTGCAACAAATGTCTCGTATCCAATAATCTTTTATTTTTTAGTTTTAGCACAAAAACACTGATAAACACAAGTTGGTTCCTTTGTGGTTTATCAGTTGGAGTTGTTGGACGGCGTTGGATGATGATGATGATGTAAAGCAGATACTCTTAACCAGAGTTCCGGGGACTGTAATGGTTCCATATTGCCACCTTGGGGATAATATTGTCCATCACCTGGGGCAGTGGAGGTGATCTCAACTCAGCAATATCATTATTCCCTTTATTGTACACAGCATGAAATTATTATTTCATAGTCTGTCACTTTGTGGAGAGGGTTATAGGTTGGCACCTTGAGTTTGCATCTTTCTCTCTCATGCACATAGTATTATACATGTGTGTCCAATAACATTCAAACAAATCTTTAGCCAATTTCTAAATTACAATTAATAATTGGTTGATATTGTCTTTGATGATTTCCAACAGGGATTGGCTAATTCAGCATTTTTTAAACATGAACTATGATGAAAAATGATGGAATTATTAGCCAATAATTGTGTCACTTTGCCAAGACATTCCAGACGAAACTGTGGTAACCAACACAAGTTGTTCCACCTCTGCTGTGGACGGTCAATATGATCTGTGGATCTCTGGACATGTATCGAACCGGTTTCAAACAAATGATTCTGCCATGGAAATGCAAAAAAAGTCCCACATTAGGGCAATCCACCCTAACTGTTGTACCAGTAGGAAATTAATCACAGCATGTTCTCTTTAAGAGTGGAGTGAGACTTGAGGGTGCTGTTTGTGTGTGCGGTGAAGCTAACGATGGATTGGTGTTGCACAGTGTTTTTGTTACAGCAGCTTTCGGAACATGACCTGGTGCACCTTGCATTCAATACGCATGAAAAAGCGACACCAAATAACTATTATTCACTGTCGGCACAGATTTCTTTGGCCTGACTATAATTGCGAGCTTGCAAAGCCAGCATGATTTGCCAGACGAAAAAAAGACGTTTGTGACATTTTAGCATTTTCCTTGCAGGGAGAAAATAGGACATTCTTTTACTTGTGTTGAAAATATTTGATCATAAAAGACCAAGCGCAGAGTCAAGTTTTGTCGAGAAGGTTTTTTTGTGTGTGAACCATCCACTCCATCCTTTCATCCTTCAATCCAAGTTGACACATTTTCTTCTTTCTAAATCCTAATCTTCAGAAATGTATTTTTATTCACTGGAGATGAGTTACCTTGACACCCACCTCTACCGTGTTCTTGCATTTCTTCTTCCTCAGAAAACTCACATGCTTTTGTGACTTCCTGTTCCAGATGACCGTAGTTGTTATCCAAGGTCAATTCGGTAAAAGCCAAGGGAGCACAGATTCTTGCCTGGAGAAGGAGTTCAAAGCAAGCTAACAAGCACTTGGGGAGGGGGGGGAAGTGCGTCCTAGGCCTCATTCACACTCAGGTTTGGGTAGCAACGGGCCGCACGTAATCGTTTACAGTAATCAGATTACAAAGAAATGTGTAACTGTACTCCCTTCAACTACAAACGTTTAATGGAGTTCACATTTGCCTTGAATAGAGGCAAATAACTGCGAGAATTATTTCTTCATTAAATAAAAATTAAATTGAGGCAACAGTTGTAACTTATTAATGTGCATGCAGCAGAACGCCTTTAACGGGAAACCACACCTGCTTCACAGCACATACTGAACATAATTTTCCAGCAAGCTCATGAATTGGAGAAATGAAAGAGACATTGGAATGCGCAAATTTGCTGCCTTAACTTATATTTAAATTTTATTTATATTTAAACATATTCTAAAGTAATGGAGTTCCATACTTTACTCTAAGAAAACCTGGTTATGGGATTATGTACATTTTTTTAATGTGAGGAAGTTACTGTATGGGATTACCTTTTAACAAGTAACCTTCCCAACTACTGCATCACATCAAATGACTACTCATTGTGATTTTAACATTGAAATCAAATACAGGCCATTCAATCAAATTAATGAATTCACAATGAAATGACTTCAGATATTTAGTGTGAATAAGCCAGTTATACTTCTCAGTGTTACTGCATATAAATCTGAAATAAAAAAATAAAAAACTGAATTTATTATAATCCCGGGATTGACTATGCGGTTTACTTAATTCCCTCACTTTCAGATATGAAAATGCTAATTTTATTTTAGGCATAGTGATGCAGCTCTACCCTTAATAACCCTCAAATCAATTTTCCCACCTCCAAAAAATTCAAAAGAGAACTTCAGAGCATTTCAATACTCAAACTTGCATCATCGTCCTGGCATCTGCATGAGTGTGCAGAGTGTGCACGCGTTGAGATTATGTGGGAACATTGTTATTAGAAATTCAAGCTATTCTGAAAAAAAAAATTAAAAAAAAAAATATATATATATACATATATATATATATATATATATATATATATATATTTTTTTTTTTTTTTTCTAATATCTAGAAGACTCACAGAACAGGTTACAAACGCCCTGCTTTTTAATTAAGAGGCTATTTCTATCTTTAATGTAAAATGCATGTTTGTGGGTGCAGTAGACAATCTTCAGGGGGTCCTTCAAAAGTGATATATGGGTTTCTCAAACCAAAGTTGTAATGGTAAGCTCACGTTCATTTTGTAATAGGGTCATGGTGAGGGTTGGTTGGGTTGGAGTGGAGTTACGGTGTGTTACCACCAAAACTAGTTGACGTTTGTAACAGCGTCAAAATCCCGTAAATACCGTGTAGCGGATGGGAAGAGACGCGACAGTGTCAAATGCTCAAGAATTGGTGTCCACCGTCAATTGACATGTGGTGACGGCCCGATGCCAATCGACGTGGAAATGTGCGGGCGTCACGCGCAGAAAACAAGTAGCGCATCAAATCCGGGACGTGGCAATTTTCAAGTTGAGTGTCAAATACGCTGCATCAATTTTAATTAAGTCACACCTGAACGCTTGTCAACGATGGATCAAGTGACAAGCCGCTTGATTCGGGCATCAATTTGATGAAAACACACTGTTGGTGTTGGGTTATGATTGGGCTGAAGTTTAAGGTTATGGTGTCCATTTAGTTTCACTGTTATATTGTGATAATCGGGCCTGTTTCATTAAAGAAGGCTAGGTATGCAATTGCCTAGGGCCCTCAAGTAGAAATGGGGCCCCCTGAGGACGACGGGTTATGTATTCAACACGAATGATGGTTTTAAATAGCTTCATAGAAAATGTTTCTGAGGAGGGGCAAATGCAAGAAAACATTGCCACTAATTGATTAAAAATGCACAAAATTGGTACAAAATTTGTATTTCCAAAATTGGAAATACAACATTTGCTGGTGGAGGACTCCCAAATCCCCTGTCCTAAAAATGGCCCTAGGGTCCCCAACAACCGCTTTACCTACGGGCCCCAAATTCTAGAAACGGGCTCGTTGTACCCTGACAAATGTATGGACATTTCTGTCCATCAGACAGTCAGTCAAGATGGAAGACCCCAACTAAATTCCCTGCTGCACTTACATTCATGTAATATATATTTGATAAACAAATAATATAAAATATACACATCAAATGGCACATACACACAGCACATGCCTGTATTGGACCCCTCATGTCATATATTTGCCATGTACATGGGGGAAAATGAGTACTGAACGTGATAATTATTGTCATTATTACCAATTATTTCCTGAGACATACGGGATGCATAAAACGTTTGTACCGGCCATGGATTGCCATCATCGGAATATGCTTCAGACAAATTTGTGATATTTGACTTGTTCTGTAGTACTCACACACATGCATACACATACACACACACACACACATTAACATTTCTGCAATCGTAACATCCAAGTGACTTGAATTCAGAAGATGATGTGATCACTTGGATGTTAGGATTGCAAAAACATGAATGTGTGCATGCCTGCACTTCATCTCATTAGCGCTGTCAAAACACACTTCAATAATCAAATAAAGATCTGAATGTTAAAATTGTCAGGTTCAATTTAATTTAATTTCAATTTTGTGAGATTAGAATGTGACCATTAATGTGTTTCAGCAGACAAGCAAGTTAGCCTACCTTGCCATACACACCTCGCTGTGTTTGTGGCTAAAGTGGTTACAAATGTGACACTGCTCTCTAGTGGCAAAACCTGCGCATTGCTTGCATGCTGGATTTAAAATTCAAATTTCAAAACATTTGAAATTTGAATCTGATTTTGGGGGAGCATTGACAGCCCAAACAGACAACCGCACACAGCATTAAATGGAGATTTGACCATTTGCTTAGGATTTAATTATGCTATTTAATCAGCCTGACAAATTTGGTCAAAATTGTTGATGATATGGGCAATCATTGTGACAAGTAATCCAATAATTAAAATTGCTGGGCCAATGGAAACGTGGACATGCAAAACATCTAGAAAAGTTGTTGTCCACTGACAACCTAAAAGCCTTTTCAATGGACATAAAACCAGATGTTTTTTATCAGGCATATTCTGCGTGCATAATGTATATATGTATACCAAAAGATACCATATGACAATCCTTGTCATATGCACACATTTGACCAAACTTCTAAAGGGGGTAAAGAGCATAATTAGATTCTCGTAATCTGGTGAAATGTCCCCAAAAAGTGTGTCTTATTTCATTGTCCTTGAACCCTTTAGCCTCCTGCGCTTGCACTGATGTTGTTTTCTGATGCGTTCTTCTTCCAGGGCAGCCCTTGCCTCTGCCCACCAGGCTCAGCCTCTCCCACAGACACTGAGCGTACTGGAGAGCACTCCACAGGTCAAAGGCATGCACACCATAATCAGGTGACTTAACCATTAACTTAACTAAGTACCAGTATGTTTACTGGTGCGATTATTTGCAACCGAATGATCATCATGTGTAATTAATGATGATTATTGGAAGAGTCAAATTGCAATAAGTTGCGAGAGAGAGAGAGAGAGAGAGAGAGAGAGAGAGAGAGAGAGAGAGAGAGAGGTTACATTAATTAGTATAGATACTAACTAATGTAGCCCCATCTCCCTTCTCCCTAAGATACCTTTTGTTGGATGGCAATTTTTATTATGTTTATAGTTGATTATCATTCATTTTATTGGCCAAAAATGAATCCAAGATTTTTGCTCGTCTAGGTAATCTGGTGTAAAACGGAGCTTTTAACCTGCATACATGTTTAACCATGTAACAGCTTGAAAACAAATATAAGTGCCATTATCGGAATTGGCCACTAAAATTAAATCAATCATTTTGTGAATTTAAAATGCGGGAGGGTGAATCCACATGCTGCCTGGGTAAGTGGGAGGGGGATGGGTATTTTTATTTTTCTCTATGTCTGTGTTTGTTAATGGGAAGAAATGCTTGTGCCACATGTTGAATCAACTGTGAATTGAAAAAAGGTGATCACAAAAAAAGATCTAAGTGGTCATAATGTTGTTCTATAGACAAGTTTAGAAAGTTCATTCTATGCCCAAATGTTCTTGTGCCAGTCTACCCCACAACCTCACAATATAATAATTTACTGACCTGCCTTACCTTGGTCCACAAGAACATGTCACCAGATCTGTGAACAATTCTATCCCCGAAATGTGGATAATTGTCAAGATTGTCAATTTCTTTGCATTTTCCATAACTTCTGAACGGGTGAATGGATTTGCCCCAATTGGACCCAAAATGGATTCTCATTTCATAACACCCACAGAGGTATTATGTTGGGCAGTCAGTTGCCTAAGGTGGAACAGTGAAGTGTAGTGTTGAACAGTTGAACTTGTTACCAGAGTTTGCTTTTACCATAGTATTCGTTAGTTTAGGGAGGAGCCAGAGCCATTGGAACTTGGGTGTCCCACATTAGACAGTGGCTCACATTAGGACAATCCACCCTAGAGTGAAATGTTGTGTTGGACAGTTGAACATAATGTAAGAGACATTACCATAGTTTACATATACCATAGTATTGCAATACAAATTTCTGATAGTTTGTTTGTTCAATTAATTCAATATTGTCTCCAGGTTAATCGATTATCAATGAATTATTGACATCTCCACTCGATTGTGACATTATGTTGTTTGGACAGGAACAAAGAAACAAGTCGTGATGAGTTCATTTTCTACTCCAAGCGGCTGATGAGACTGCTGATAGAACGGGCTCTGTCCTTCCTCCCTTCACAGGTCATCATCACACCTATTTTTTTTTTTTGTAAGACCAATGGTGGAATATATTGTGACGTTTAAGTTAAGAAATATCTAGATCTTGTGGTGGCTGAGCGGTTAGAGAGCGTGTCCCCTCCCCCAGGCCAGGGTTCGCACAACCCATCCTGCTTTTCTGCCTTGTCTCCCCCCGACTCTTCATTCCACCCCCCGATTTAATCCTTTCACTATCTCTCAATAAAGAATGAAAAACGCAAAGGACGAAAAGCGCTTTCACCCCAAGAAAATAACTATAAAATATATACGTATATATCTAGATCTTTCTAGAGCACTTTAGAAATGCACTATTGTTTTTTGTTTTGTGTGTGTGTTTTGTTACCTGCGTCAGGGCTGCGCCGCGTATGCAGGTTATGTTTTTGGTCGCGTTGGTTTGTCTGTCGCCAGGATAACTGAAAAAGTTGTGCACGGATCTGGATGAAATTTTGTTGGAAATGGCTAACGGAAGAAGTGAGTCATTTTGGTGCATTTCTGTAGCCTATAATAAGTAAAATAATCATACTTGATCACCAACTTAACGATAGATCGCTGGGCACATGACCTAGCTGGGCGCTAAGTTATGTGGCCAGACCTCTGGGTCGCAGTGCCCGCTGGGTAATTTAGTTGGCATGTTCGCTGTTCCTGCATTGAAAATGGGTTTGCCCCACATACTGCTAGCACTAAAAGTAATATTTTTTTTGTACCACTATGGCGCAGGTTTGCAATCTCGGAGTGCTTCTAATTTTTAAATGTATTTGTTGCTTCCCATTCGGGCCATTTTCGGCTTTATTCAGGTTTTTAGCTGGACAGGGGTGCAGAACGGGGGTAGACTCACTAGGGCCACTATGACCTATGTGTACTTTGCAGTGGCCTGTCTTAATTAACGGAGCTACTGCGGCACACTTGTTTTGTGTTTTGCATATGCATATAAATGAAAGATCACCCCCCAGACCTCCCAGACTGCTGTGTAAGGATTACTGATGGAAAACAATGCTACTGCTAAATCTTCTTATTGTCTTTCACGTCGTCTGATGTCTGTTGTTGTCTGCAGACACATCCCAAATGAAAATACTACAGTATACTAAATTACACTATTGTAACATGAACCAGAAATGCGACTCAAGTCCCTCGTTCAAGTCTTCTTGGGAAAGTCAAGTCCCAAGTCCACTCAAATCAAGTCATCATTAACATGCTGTAATTTTACATCCAGGATCTGATTTTAATAAAGTCAAAAGCAAGCAATATTTGTGCTTTTATAATAGTATTGTTTTCTTTTTTTTATACTTTATTAATATCAGATTCTGGAGCTAAAATTACAGCATGTTAATGATGACTTGAATTGGAGTTGACTTGCCCAAGAAGTCTTGAGACTTGAACTTGGTCTTGGTCGCATCTCTGGAAATAATTATTATATCTTGCATATTTTGATGTTTTTTGTTTATGATTATAAAAGCAAATGTTCCCATAGGTGTGGTTCACTTTAATGATATTTCTATACTTCTCCTCCCTTCAGATTCACACAGTCCAGACTCCGCAGGGCGAAGATTATGAGGGCAGGTCATTTTCTGGGAAGCGGGTAAGGGCATCATTCATATTCACAATCTCCAGCCCACCCACCGCCTCCTCTTGCCTCCACCCCACCTTACCACTGTGTTCACTAGCGTTCCCTGCAATTAGCCCACAGACAGGCTCCTGGCTGTGTTTATATTACACAGCGCGGCCGCATGGTCGTGGAGAATTGGGGGTAAAGTCATGACATTTACAAACTGCATTTTAGCGGTCAGAGGGAATTACAGGTAATGGAAGACTTCCATTGCACATGATAGAAGACATTTTGAAAATTACTGTTTGTGTCCATGGATAATTCTTAATTTTGTATAATCAGAAAAACTTTACGGCAGGTCTTGTGAGGGATGCAATGCTTAGAGCAGGCCTATTCAGTCAGCATACACCAAAATAGGCCATCCTTCTGTTCAGGGTTGGCAGGTTGAGTCTTCACTATTCGTCGCCGTGATGTTGTTGCAATTCTTTGGGTTGTCTGCCTCTGCTGTTTTTACCTTCTGTTAATACGTTGAGGAGTTTTGTTGGGCCAATTTGGGAGTACTTTATTTGACCATACAGTTTTTTACATCTGCTTTTGATTAATGCCATTATTGGTTTGAGTCAGTCTTTGGGGTTATTTTATTTCTATGTGGTCTGTGAGGAATGGAAAGATTTAAATTGTGTTACTCAGTTTTGTTGTCCAATTTACACATTCAAGACCAATGGCAGTATGTGCATATTGTACATTTTTGCCTTTATGTGTAGGAGAATTAGCTTTGACATAAGAAGTTATTTGTATAACGTAGGACAATTCTGTCATTGTTGACATGTTTACATCTAAGTAACCTGCCCTTCCATCAATAGCTTGGTCTGAAAATTTCCTGAACCACCCCGCCTCTCCTCCCTCCTTGGAGCCATTTACACTAAAGAGGAATTTTGTTGCAAGAAAATCTCTGTCATTCAAGTTTGTTCATACTTTATTTGAAATAAAGCACAGCATCTAAATCCCTCAATGTTTTGTGGAATGGTCATCATATTAAACTCATATTTGAGACAATTTTTTTTCAGACAGTGTGTTTGTTGCTGTCCACAGATAACGGGTGTGTCTATTCTGCGTGCCGGAGAGACGATGGAGCCAGCGCTGAGGGCCGTATGCAAGGATGTCCGCATCGGCAAGATCCTCATTCAGACCAACCAGGACACTGGCGAGCCTGAAGTACTTAATTAACTCCCTTGCACACATTTTGCTCATCGAATTTGGAAATCCAATAGCTTGATACACTCAAAAGTTGATGGTTCAACATAATATTATATAAAATAGCGGTTAGTCGATCAACCGTTGACTAATTGATTATCAATTGATCGGCAACTAGGGGGTGCGCGGTGGCCGAGCAGGTAGGCGAGCGTGTCCCCCAGACCATAGGTCGAGCAGTGCCACAGGTTAAAATCCCCTGTCCGGCTTTTCTGCAATGTCTCCCCCCGACTCTTCGTCTCAATTTCAGATTTCATCTTGTCACTATCTCAATAGGCTTGCGCCCAAAAAAATAACTTAAAAAAAAAATCGATCGGCAACTAATAATAATTGATAATGACGTGTATAGCGTTTGAGTGAGCATGTGACTACCTCAATGATGGGTGGAGTTTTTTATTCATGTGACCACTAGTCAGTCAGTGTAAACACACGCACCCCCTTTCCGTTGCTTATATCAGCCGGCAAGAAACTAAAACATTCAAATAGCCAACCAAATGTAATAATATCTCAGCCTTACACACAGCTAATATTATTATTATCACCAGAGATATGCAGTCGGCACCGACTGCTAAATTGATATCCTCGATAAGCGATAGACGCATCTTCTTTTGTTGGTTAACAGAGATCGGCTGTTCTTCTTCTTTTGTTGTTTGCCGCGCAAGTCAAAATTATATTGTAGAGCCATGCTTGCTGTGATGTCATATTACATGCTACCATTCAGTGGTACTGACTGTGATGTCATAAAGGATCTGCCTGGCGGCGGACAATGCAAAGTCAGCACATCCCCGAATACCCGATGCTCTGTGTTTTGGGGATATAACAATGTTGTTCTCTCTATGTACTCTATATTTGGCAACACCACATTCTTTGTAATACGACCCGGCCAAGGGAAATAACACCTTTGTGCGTTACTACAACCTATGCTAACAAAATGCTGCTGTGCATACAATATTTAAGTCGTTCTTTCCTCTAAATGGCTGGCTTCGCTCTGCACTTTAGATGCGTTTGTGCAAAGTGTCTGTGTCAGTGTTTGAGTTAACCCTGTCATGCGTGGTGTTGCCTAGCTCCACTACCTGAGGCTGCCCAAGGACATCAGTGAGGACCATGTCATCCTCATGGACTGTACCGTGTCCACAGGAGCCGCCGCCATGATGGCTGTCAGAGTTCTGCTGGTAAGAGACCTTTCATAGACAGCATAGACAGTGGGGGATTGAGTCACATCTCATTTCTACGTACATAGTATGGTTGCAAAGGGATTTTTTTATTTTACTCACTTATTCATTCCAATGTCTATATCAATGTTGCAATTTATAAGTAAACACTTCATGCAAATATAAGGCAGTCTTGTAAGGCTAGATATAACCAGTTAGATGGTGGTGCTAGGCTCCATAAGCTATAATAAAGAAAAAGGTAAATGTGTGTGTGTGTGTGTGTGTAAAATTGCCTCCACCAAGGACGCTATGTTTTCAGTTGCGTGTGTTTGCTGGCTTGTTTGTCCATTAACTATATTACTCAAAAAGTTATGGACAGATTTTTTTTTTGACCAACGATGGCCCAAAGAGATTGGCCCAAAGAACAATGATTGTTCACATACATACTCAAAATGTCACTTTTATGAGGGATCCTATGCCCTTGGCAGAGGTTTGCACTCTCTGAGGGCTTCTAGTCAATTATATAAATATGCTTAATATACATAAAGTATACATAATAAACATAATACTAATATACATAATATACATAATACTAATATACATAATATACATAATACTAATATACATAATATACATAAAACACCACACCTAACGCGACCCCATTCATGTTAGTGGCGCTGCGTCTACCGCAGCGTCCGCAGTGTCGCGAGTTCGACTACGCTCGTCGACTTGTCTGCAATGTCTACCCCCGATCTCTTCAACCCACTTTCCAACTAATCCTACCAATAAAGATGGAAAAATGGCGCTGACGCCGGGAAAAATAACTTAAAAAAATGTATATATTTATCCCAACCAGCGCACAACCTTTTCTCCCGCCTCCCCTCGGGAAGGCGCTACCTTTCCCTACCAAGACCTCTAGACTGAAAAACAGTTTCTTCCCTCAAGCAGTGACTGCTATGTCACGTATAT
>OMKY01087863.1:0-11958 GCA_900302395.1 Bregmaceros cantori | reverse complement strand
CCTTCATTACCTTTTTAATGCATCTTTTATCTCCAGGTTTGATGAATTAGCTTGCATGTCCAAATGGTCCTGGCCCACAATTCAAAAAGTCTGCCCTCTATGGTTCAAGCTGCTTCGCCGTTGTGTGGCTGGTGAAAGCTTTCAAGCTCCGTCTTTTTGGATGAAATTGAATCTCTAGGTATCCTTGCCACCAATCTTGCTCGACAGCAGCGAGGAAGTGGGTCATCACGACTTTATTGAACAAAGATGATACTTGCTGATAAATATTATTAAATTGCTGTCTATAAATCACCACCTACCAGTACCACATTTTGTAATCTTATAAAATATTGGTCAAGCCATCGGAAACAGAGTAAGCCATTAACACAAGTAGTTATATCACACCAGTCAAAGGCACATCCGTTATTTCTCCTCATAGATAACATACAATATAGTGTATGCAAATAAACCTGGGACCTAGCGGGGCCAGAGATTATTTCTGACAATGACACATCCGTTGTGAATGAGCTCCCCCTTAAATCAATGTGAAGAATACGCACAAAGGAGCAGTTTAGAGCTGCAACCAATTAATCGATTAATCAATGATAATCGATTATGGCAGCACTAGGGGGAGCCAAACGTACCATGAATAATCCACAGCGAGTAAAGTGGTCATGTAACAGCACACATGTGCAGCAAATGAACTGACAGCCAAGAAGTCCCTCGTTCAAGTCTCAAGTCTTTTTGGGCAAGTCAAGTCCCAAGTCAACTCCAAGTCAAGTCATGATTAACATGCTGTAATTTTTAGCTCCACAATCTGATTTAGTAGCCAAAAAGCAAACATTGCTATTATAAAAGCAAAAGTATTGCTTGCTTTTGACTTTATTAAACTCAGATTCTGGAGCTAAGATTACAGTTTGGAGGTCGGGAAGTCCGCTGTGAAGTGGGGAAAGAAGGGGCGACGGGAGACATCGCAAGTTGCTCCTTGCGATGTGTTTATTCACAGGACCGGTTCACAAAGAGGCAGATCGCCCGTAGGCTCACTGCTTATATAGACAAAAACATAGAACCTCCCAGGGGGGTGATGTCACAATGACGGCCGCCAGCCAGCCACATGTGACCTCACATGTGGCATCTGCCTACCGCACGTGACAAGTCCTGTATAAAGCTCGATAAATCTATTAATGTGGGGTCACCACAACAGCATGTTAATGATGACTTGACTTGCCCAAGAACACCAACTTGATTGGGACTTGGTCTCATCTCTGCTGTAGCCCGTAGGCATCGGCTGGTATGGATGTGCTTATACATACCAGCCTCTACTTAGTAAGCTACACATGTTACCAGGCTGTGCTTAATGTCTGAAGTGGGAGGTCCCGGAGTTTACGCGCATCGCTGTGCATCAGTGGCATGAAACTGTTCCAGAGCGCGTGTCCAAGGTCCTGGAGTGCTCTCGGGATGTTCAGAATTTCAAATTAAGCCCTGGTAATATGTGCTAATTTTCCCGCACCCCATTAATCCTGACATCCCATTCATATTTCCGAGATAAAGTTTTAAATGCTTTTAGGCAGTGCCTAAATACTAGTATAAGTAAATTGTCAGCTGTCATGCAGAGTACACAGTAAGGTGGCATTCGTGTATGACCCATTCCATGAGTGCAGTGCTGTGGGAAAAAAAGAAGATGAAGTTGATGTTCAAACGAGTCGATGCAGCCTTTTCGTTGAATTGAGTGTCTTAATTACGAGAGATGGCTAAGGTACTAAGACTGCATAGAAAATTAATAATACATCATGATGCAACAATTTAGAGCTAGACACGGATAAGATGCAAAATATAAACGTAGTAAGTTACTACACGATATATTTCAGAATACGGGATCAAGGAACTTTGTTTTTGTATCTCGTAAAACAAGCGAGTGCAACTAATAATAATAATAATTAATGAATTATGGTATCGAAGGATGACATTGAATTGGTAAACACAACACATGTAGTTCGTATGAATACAAATACGAATAAGTGCAGATCACCGGCTAACGTTCTGCTACAAGCGGAGATAGTGTAACATGATAATGGAGGATGGAGTATTGTGCGTTCTACACGTCACGTAGCCAAACGATGCTGCTGGCACAGTCATATCCGGTGACGCTTCAAGTTCAGGCAGTTACAGGCAGCTGTTTGTTTTGTTTGGTGGGCACAGGGCATCAAGAGGTGGGCACCGTTAAAACAAAAAAGAAGACCCGCTAAGAACCCGACAGAAACGGCTCCGATCGGACCCCCAGTGACCGATGTCTGCTGATCACCTGACTGTCGTTTGGACCGCCGTGCTGCTCCTCGCGAACGCGCCGAGCTGCGACTCGAACGGGGCGGCCAGCCGATGCTTCTGCCAGGTACAGTATATTTAAATAAACTAACACAACTTAACGGGCTTTACTCGGAGACTTTCTCACACACGTCTCACGTGAAGTCGTTGCATACGGAAACGGGAATCGGTATGATGTCATTAAAGTTGATGGACCACTGGGCGTTTGTTTTAAATCTTGTCAGTTAACGCTGTTATAAACGTTTTCACCCTTCTATTGATTGATTCAGTTGCGTATTTTATTTACGCCAGCATTTTCACACGAACCCCTGCTGCGCTGACCTCAGAAGCTCTCTCTCTCCAGCGCGGTTGATTCTTTATCGGACGTGTGAAAGCTTGGAAGTGCCTTTCGTGCCACTCGGCTGGATACATCGTTGAAACACGAAATGTAGTTAACGTGTTACTACTTGCCACGTCATTTATGCGGTTCCTAAAATCATGTCCTAGCTTTGTGCGTTCCAGAATGAGATTTGATTAAGTCATTGGCTTCATGTGAAGTCAGAAATTCAGAGTAATTTCTTCGAGGGAAGGGAGGATTTTCTGGACATCTTGTTTGCAGTTGCTGGTTGATTTTAATTTATTTTCTTTTTGTGACTTATTTTTTCCCTTTTCTTTCCCTTTTTCTTCTCTCTTTTTTGTATGTTTGTTTTTTGTATGTTTATTTTGTTAATTGCCCGGTTGTATTTGCTCTTTGTCTTTTTTCCTTGAACAATATGCCTTTTTGTTCTGTACAATTTCTTCAATTAAAAAATGTCAACATTTTCCAAGTAGACTCTCAGAAACACCCCTCAATGTGAGTTTAACGGGGTGAATCCTTCCGAGCTGCACGTAACGCACGTCGAACCGTCACGCGTCCGATAAAGAATCGACCCGGAGTGTCGTCAACTTCCCCAAACGCAGAACACGGCAATTGTGTCATAATGCTACGGATGTATAGTAAAATATATTTGTTTGTATTTAATTGACGAGGGATTTCGATTTCGCTTTCCTGGAATCATATTATTGAATGTGTAAATGCATCTTATTGTGACCGGGTGATTGTGCATGTGAGCGTGTTACCTGTGGTGCTCCGCCAGGGGGCAGATCTCCCACGTCTCCCTTCGCTAAGGACACACACAAGTTGGGGCAGACAGACGGCTGTCGGGCATAATTTATATATATATGTATATATATGAGAGAGGGAGAGAGAGAGAGAGAGAATGTCTAGCGCAGGTTAGGATTCACGGATCACCGCGTGCATGTCACGGTGCAGTGTAGTTTCTTTAGTGCAAAGCAGCAGCCCTGTGACACGCAGGCTGTCTGTAACACACAAATACACTACTTAATACACATCCCCCCCACTCGGAATGTGCTTTTGGCCGATCTCAAATCGGGCTTTAGTTGAAAAGGGGGCACAGGTGAGAAGCGGAGGTGTTCAATCACAGCCATGTACTTGTTGGAATCTATGCATTTCACAAGGCTATTCTCGAACTTGCTGGGACATACGGCTGCAGGTTTTTTTCCATTTTCCAGATAGAGTTCTGTGCCGTGTCGTGCAAGTGATCAATAATCTCCTCTCGTATTCTAATAAAGCGTGCAACAATAAAAGCCTTTGCAGTCTGTGCATTGATGGAGACAAGTTCTGTGGCATCCTGGCTGCTTGGACCTAGTTCCAATTAGAGCCTGGCGATGTGGGCAAAAATGTTATCACAATATACTTTTTCGTATCGATTCATATCAATTTGATAAGCATTACATCTTTCACAAAGCCTGCTTGCACAATTTGGTGGCACCATCCTTCCCTCTGAAAATATGTGTGAATACAGGTCACCGGTACTCTTGACGACTGTGCCTGCGATGTGGAAACCATCGATGCCTTCAACAACAATAAGCTCTTCCCTAAACTTCAGAAACTGCTGGAGTCTCATTACTTCAGGTTCTATAAGGTGTGTGAGAGAGGCACAGCATTAACAGCATCATTTAGGAGAGTAATACAGTGATTTGGGACTGGTTGTAGTCAGTATGTGCGGCGGATGGTTGGTGGTTCGAATCCCTGCTCCATGCAACAGTGTCCTTGGATAAGGCACTAACCCCAAATTGCAATTATAATGGAAATTATCTACACATTCACTTTGAATGGCAGCATCCATTGGGGTGCCATGAAAAGCAACTTCGACATGACTGCTCCGGTTGTTTTGTTCACAACTAAGCACAACTAAGCTACAGCCCCCGCTAAGAGAGAGCTACCCCATTTTTTACGCAAAGCATATGACCGCATTCAGGACACCCAGTGTCTTCCACTGCATGACGTACTGTATGATAAAAATAGTAGTTGCAGCAGAAGAATGTGTTGCAAAATTTACTTCTAAAAAGAGATCCAAAATATGACTATTGACTGACTAATCACTACTCCTCTTAAAAGTAACTAAGTTAGATTAATGACTAATTAATTTTAAAAGTAACCAAGTTAGAATACTTTAGTTACTTTTAGTTTGTTTCCATTATATACAGAAGGTGTCAAGTGCAGAACTGCCTTAAAAACTTCCTCCAACGTTCACTTAATTTGAAATAGGTTTTAAACTTGACTCCACATACATAATGTGGAGTCAAGTTTAAATGGTTGATTTATTGTTTTATTTTTTTGTGTCAAGGCAAATTAGGAGCGTTTTGGAATGTTAAAGTAACTAAATAGTAAGTGATTTTGATAGGTAACTTTAATCAGTGACTACCGTTACTAGTGACTGCTTAATAGTTACTGTGTCATCACTGTGTAAAACATACTGCATCGCTCATTGGGCAGATCGCCATCTACTGGTAAATGGCGGTGGGTGTAGAACTCAGGCAAAACAATATACTAGCGCTATATCCTGCAAAAATATAAAATGATCTAACATATTTGTGATTTGCCCACATGATCATTTAAAAAGTGGATCTCAGTCTGATAAAGTCTTCTAATGTTTTCTAATGTTGTGCTGAACTCCCAACAGGTCAACCTCAAGAAACCTTGTCCTTTTGGGTCGGACCTCAACTTCTGTCGTGTGAACCTGTGTGCTGTTAAGCCCTGCGCTTTGGTACGTCTCATGCTATGAATAAATGTGTCTTCATTTAAATGCACAATTTGTCATTCTTTGCTGTAATAGTACTTTATTTGTGTTTGTTTAAATGCTCATAGTTGTTATAAATGTGTAGAATGATGGGATATTCTATTTAACAGGATGAGGTGCCTGATGGAATCAAATCTGCAAGCCACAGTAAGGTAAGAGAGACTCCACTGTGCCATTGCCATTAAAATATTCTCGAGACACATTTAACTAGAAACTGCAAAGTGCAGACCCTCACCTACAGAACAGGTATGTCTTCTCATGGTGTCCATCAACATGGCTTAGATTGTCTAGATCTAGCTTAAACACAGCGGTCCTAATGAAACACAGATGCTTCTAACTTATCTTCTAAAGATCACGTAAATGGGCTTTGAACACCAAGTCAACACTAAAACCTGAAATCTTTACTTTATATTCATGTAATGCTTTTACCAATCAGACAATAGAGGGAGATGTTGTACCACTAGGAATGGCCTCACAAGATTCATGCTCCATAGAGTTATTATTAGGGGTGCACCCGTCATGTTTTTTTTCTCCCGATCCTTTGATTTTAACTATCGGCCGATCCCGATCTCTGATACCGAGTGCCAATCCCCGATACTGAGTCCCGATACAGAGTACTGATCCTGAAAAAAAATGGTAGTACCCAAACTATTTGGCACAATTGTCAATTTCAATAATAGTCAAAGTAAATAAACAGTCATTTGGCTCCCCAACTCATTTACCGATCCTGATCGGGAAAAAAAAATCACAAGTCCCGATACTTGGAAAAAAGCCTGATCAGCCCCCGATCACCGATATGAGGATCTGATCGGTGCACCTCTAGTTATTATTTTTTTATTTGATGATACATTACATTTTTTGGGGCATAGCGTGCCCCACTGCAGCAGATAGTCCATATGGTAATCCAATCCCAAACATAATCACATTGCACCTCTGAGAAAGGATAATAATAATAATATCTGTAAATACTATGTGTCGGATATTGTATTATAGATAGTGATATATAAAGAAAGAAACCATTTGTCATACTGCAAAGCAAGATGTAAATATGGATTTATTTTGTAGTATTCTGCAGAGGCTAACGTGCACCACGAAGATTGTGCTAAAATGGAACATCTTGGCGCTGTGAATGTCTCCCTCAGGTAAGCTGATTGCCATTTATACCAGTAGTATTTAGCTATACGTGTATATGTATCATGTATATGTATTTGTATTTGTATGTATATGTGTGTGTAAAGGATCGGGGATTGCTGCAAGAAATTACACACAGTACAGCGTACAGCGATCTTGCTAAAAGTGACCAACTTACTAACCTCAGGTGCACACTATACACAATTGATTGTCTGTGACTGTCGGCTGTGCCTGTTAGTTCAATGATTGTGTTTCCAAATTTAAAGTTACCGTTTCATCCCATGATTACACAGAGAGAGGATTCAAACCTGTCCAATCTCCTATTTCTCTTCTGCAGTGACAGTATGAGGGAGGCTCTGCTAGACTGGAACAGACATGACGATGAGTCTGAGAGCTTCTGTGTGGTCGATGGTCAGTCCCTGTCCCTTTAATCCTCTGTCTGATAAACCCGTTTGAAAATGCTCTTTGTTTCTTTTTTGCTTCCGTTAAACCTAGATCACAATGCAATATGTCCAATCAGCAGGAGTGGTCTCCCGCTTTGTTGCTTAAAGATTAACTGACACTATGTAGACCGCTATGAAGTGAGTAAGGGTAGGGAGCAATTTCGGACTGAACAGAAATGTGTTGTGGTCCCTCTCAGACATGGAGTCTCCCGATGCGCAGTATGTGGATCTGTTGCTGAACCCAGAACGTGACACAGGCTACAGGGGGCCCGATGCCTGGTGGATTTGGAAGAGCATTTATGAGGAGAACTGTTTCAAGTAAATGAGAAACTTACACAGAACCAGAGCCACACACCTATACTCACAGAACCACAGTCATGTACTCACAGAACCACACTCATATACTCACAGAACCATCCTCAGTGCTTTTCAAGTTTCTGTTCAAAATAAACGTTGCCAGAGGTGTGAACTTGGACTTGAGTCTGACACACGTCACAAAAATGATCATTTGATGCTTGACAAGACCCTTGGACTTAAATTGGACTTAACATAACCTGAGCCATTTTATTGGAAAGACTTAAGAAATGTCATCAAGTCAAACCAATAATAATAATAAACAATAAAAATTGCTCCCAAATGATGACATTCTGCAAATGTTGTCTGAATTAAGAGGATTTTGATAACACAAAATGTTGGAACTCGTTTTTTTCAGAAGGTAGATATAATATTTACATGAGGTGTGTTATACTTGGAGTCTTGGACTTGACTTGAAATGACTTGGTTTTGAATTAGCATCGACTTGGAGTTGCATTAGCCTTGGTCCTTGGACTTGTGTGTGTGTGTGTGTTTGTGTGTGTGATGTTGGTGTGTTTGGTAAACACAAGCCACTCAGTGTTATTTCAATTGATTGAATCCTGTTGAGCCCTGCCCTGATGACTGTGCTGTGATGAAAAAACAAACAAACTCGGTTTCATGCATGCGTTAATCATTCATGATCAATTCACCATCCAAGAGAGAGCAGGCAGTAGACAGCAAGCTTATGTAATCAAATTAACATTTGTGTAAATTAACCTTTTTTTAAACAATGTACACTGTCCATCTCTGGATAGTTTCAAACCCATCTCTTGTGCCAGTTATTCTTATGTTGTTTTTTTCCATTAGATTCTTCTGTACAGTGACATTTAGGTTCTTGAAAGGCACTATATAAATGTAACTTATTATTATTATTATTATCCTAATTAGTTCTAATTGGGATTGTGTTATGATATGTACAAGTCACATATCCGTAACAATTGTCAACAAAATATGTAGCTATAATTGTTAGTACATTCTATAAAATGTTAAATATTTCTGTCGCAATTTTGCCAGACACCCCAATCAATGGGCAAATTATCCGGGAGGCTGCAGCTCAAGCTGTTCCACCTGTTTTAATGTTGTATTATTTTTCACTAACTCACACACTCCCAACTACTTCTCTGTTGCAGACCTGCAAAGCTTGCTTATGGTCAAGGAAAAGACGGTATGAGCTTGTCCTTTGTGGTGGGGAATTACAGTATAACAAATGTTATAGCGAAATTAAAGAGATGACAAATACAGTTCCAGAAAGTTTTGGTGCTTGTATTGAATAGATTCAATATTTGAATCTTTAATTATTTGGAACATGTGCAATGCAAACTGGCGTTGCCATTGATTAGCAGATACACAGGAATGGAAACATGGCAGGACTTTTACTCTGCCATCACTGTGCAAGAGTTTTCACTCATAAGCATTGGTTTTATTTGGTGCCATACCATTACCATTGACTGCAATAGAGGTCTTACAAAAACATTGTTATTGACACTTATTGACAATAAAAGTTCTTAACACATTTCTCTTAGAATGATTTGCTGTGTCTCAAGTGGCACACGTATGCACTTTGTGCACTATGTTTTAGTGTGTAGGGCTGCGGGGCACTGTCCAGGTTGGATACCAAGTGTGTGAATAATGGATACTGCACGCACTAAACGGCTGCCATGTCGCCTACGTAACGGAAGAGGAATGACATTGGCATCGAAGACTAGTGCACTTACACAAAGCACAATGACAGCATATAAAAGTGAATTAGCTGACTTTTTAAAGATTTTGGCACCACTACTGTACATTTACCATGCTAAATTCCACTGAATCAGATTACATTCTCTAATTTCTCTGCTTGTTCTCTGTGTGATCTTAATTTTCAGCATGGACCTCGTACAACTGGCTGGAAGGTGAGTGCATGACGTTTTCCACCATACAAGCCTTTATTTTATTTACAGGATTTTTCAAAAATTGGAGACGATTTCTTTTTTTGTTATATATTATTTTTTATTGAGCGAACATCACACAGCAACAATGCCATCATTTTGTTTTGATGCTTTCAAACCTGGAAACAAATTACAAACAAAAAATGTATTTTTAGAATGTAGACAATTTCTTCTAGAAAGTAGAAATCATCATCTTGACCTTATACACTGGGGTTCAGATATAATTTGTGGTGAATATTTGCTGGACCTTCAAACATCAGTGCACATTTTTAGTGTTAAAGTGGTTGCTGCTGATTAATAATAGGTAATAATACCCCTTTTCATCTCCTCTAGGTCAATGTATGGGCAAGAGAGCGTTCTACCGTGTCATATCTGGCCTGCACACCAGCATCAACATACATCTCAGTGCCAGATACCTCATGGAGGGTACGTGAGTTACAGTCTGTAATTGAGAGGTCACTGTGAAGCACTTTTACTCTGACAGAAAAACACTATCTCTTGCCTCCTTTGGCCGCCAGACACCTGGTACGGGAAGACGTGGTCCCACAACGTGACAGAGTTCCAGAAGCGCTTTGACTCAGAGCTGACGGCTGGCGAGGGCCCCAAGCGTCTCCGCAACCTCTACTTCCTGTACCTGATTGAGCTGCGAGCCCTGGCCAAGGCCCTGCCCTTCTTCCAGCACCCCTCTTTCCAGTTGTACACGGGACAAGCCCAGCAGGACGGGGAACATAAACAGCTGCTGCTGGACATCCTGCAACTGGCCCAGTCAGTAAGCTTCTTGTTGAATTAACCCTTAAGTACTACAAGAACACATTGAGTCCTCATCACGCAAGAGGTGCAAAATGATCTACACAATGTGGGGAATGTTTTAAAATTAACATCTTAGTGATACGTTGAGAGAAAAACGCTTCCTACGCAGCCATGAATTTTGCAGTAGCATGATCACCAAAATGCTGCTCAAATGAAATGAAAAACGCCCACGGACCCAATGAGTCATTTTAGCACCTAAAAGGTTAACTTGTTTTAAAATTGTTACAATAAACAAGTACGATTGTACACACTAGAGTTGTCCGTCCAATAAAGGATTCAATATTTTACTGATTTTAATAAAATAGAAAATAGAATAAACATATTTCTTAATTTTAGTAGTATTAGTATTTCGTTTTAGGTTTGTATGTACACGATACTCTCTTATTATGAAAACCTGTGTAGTTCTCTTCTAGCAGGTGGCGTAGTAATCACGTCCGTGTGCAAATCTTTCATAAACACTGATGAAAATAGCTACTGCTCTTCTTTTCCACACTTTACTTGCTAGTGCAAACTTTCTGTAAGCAATTGATCCTATTCCCATTTTTGGTTAATGTACTGTATATCAATAGTTTGCATAATATGAGCATGCATTTTCTCACGAGACGTATTGGCCACTAGTAGGCAGCACAACACCATGCTCTGCTTTGCATAACGTCCACATTGACCAACATCACTTTCCAATTCATTTTGAAAAAGCAGTGAGCAAGTTATTTAAGTGCCTACAGTGCACGTTAAGCTCAATTTGTGTTTTGTAAATATTGAATCAAAAATAAGACCCATCTTGCTCAATATCCATCATTACCTAGGCTATGTGGACACTGCTGTGGACTTTTGAGCATTCAAAATTGCCTGTTCAACCAATGTGAGTTGTATTTTTTTGGCACGTTTCTCACAGCTCTTTCCCACTTCACTTGGATGAGACCAGCCTGTTTGCTGGTGATGAGAAGGAAGCGGCTAAACTCAAGGTTTGCTATTTTCTAGTATTGTTGATACAGCAACATAGTAGAAATCAGATATTGTGTGGGGTTTGGAGAATTAGCCTACACAAGCTGGTTGCTTAAGATAACATCCAAGAGTGGGCAAGTTGCAGGCTGAGTGTCCCCATGCAAGTGGCCGAGGACAGAGAGAGATGGAGAGAGTTGGTTGCAAAGTCAGTTGCAAAGTACGGCAGTGATGATGATGAAGCTAGACAAAGACACATACTTGATAATCATTGCTTTATTGTTCAGTCACACCTGTTACTGGTCCAAGTAAGACAAGTCAAAGTGACCCACACCATGATAGACTGGAATTGGGCATACGTCTCACTATGTGCATGCCTGGCTTCCGCTAGGTTTCCACTGCAGAGTGGTCCGTATACGGTCTGTACACGGTCCGTACACAGTCAGTACGTATACGGTCCATATGCCATCCGGTTGGAAAATTGCGGTTTCCATAGTCAACAAACACTACCGCGTGCAGCGCATTGGTATTTGCGCGTGAACAAATATAACGCGATAACACACACTTTTCATGCAGTCCGCCCCATGCATGCTAGTTGTAAACAATTGCACGTGGCTACAGAAAACATATTCTACCACCTGGACAGGTCAAAGCGGCAGTTCGGCGCAGGAGATGTGTGTGTGTGCGTATGTGTGTGTGTGTGTGTGAGCGTGCGCCGGATCTCGGAAAAGAAAAGACAGGGAAAGAGAGTGGTGTATATATATATATATATATATATATATACACACGGTATTTACGGTATATATACGTTACGGTATATTCGGTATATGGTACCGGTACGTATACGTACGTACCATATAGAAAAATCTCTGCAACGCATTAGCGTTTCATCTGCTTGGTGGTTAATTTGAGAAAGACAGGAATGTG
>OMKY01087852.1:0-12359 GCA_900302395.1 Bregmaceros cantori | reverse complement strand
ATTGTAAAAACAAAAAAAAAAAAAAACAACAATAAAACCGCAATTAATCGCAAAGGTGGAAAAAAATCGCAATTATTATTTTTGGGCAAAACCGTGCAGCCCTAACTCACACCCTATGCATGGGATTAAAATATATATTTTACTTGAGTCTGTTTCACTTAATTGTAATTTCCTGCGTATTCCTATAAATGAATCACCGCAAGGTAACCACATTGTGACTGGTTGGAGACCCAGTGACCTTCCCAAAATATGAACATTTTTCATCTTGTGCATCTTACTGCCCCTTGTGTATCTTCCAGAAATTTCACTGATATTGATTGACAAATATTGACAAAATAAATTGGTGAATACTGATGTTACTCAAACAAATAACAAAAAAGGGATCAATGGAAAGCAATGGTGCGACAACATCTGGAAATGGTCAGGACTCAACCCACCGGCCGTAAACAGAACAGCAATGGATTGGCGCCTCTGGAGATGGATGACCCATGGTGGTGCACATTCTGATACAGGCTAGAAAAAAACTAGAAGAAACAAGAGAAGCGAATTCATTGCTTCATGGAAGATTTTATCGCTCTGTCCGGAGGAGCTCCCCGACTTCATGAGAACCATGAAAAAGCAGAACACCAGGGGGGTATGGTAAAGTGGTTGTAGAGCACGCCCCACCCAGACCATAGGTCGAGCAGTGCCGCTGGTCTAATCCCGGCTTTTCTGCAATGTCTCCCCCCCAACTCTTCTTCCAATTCAATCCCATCACTACCTCTCTGCCTAAAAGAATGAAAAACGGCGCTTCCACCCCCCAAAAAAGAAAAAGCAGAGCGTCAGGGAACAGCGGAATTCTCGCCCCAGCCGAACGGGGAGAGATACATATCCCCCCCCCTTCCCCCCTATGAAAAGAACCAGGCAACATGACCAGAATGACAGGTCATACACGACATGCTAGAGCCTAGGGAGGAGAGCCATGAGAGGGGGTGAGTATCAAAAACAAGGCGGTGAACAATCAGGGAAAATACGGGACTTTTTTGAGATTTGTTTGTTTATTTGAGTAGCAGAATGTCATACATGCATACATGTTTCATATAGTGTACAGAAAACGATACTCAAAAGGAGTAGGTAGAAGTTCGCAGAACTTATCGAGACCTACCCCTTGTTGTACTTACACAGTTGCAGGTAATACACTTTAACTTTTAATATTTAGCATAATACACTTTTACACTTCAACCTGATGATGATTATTTTTTTAAAGAGAGCCACCAGGTGCGTATCCAATCGCCACAAAGGGAGTAGGAAATACGGTGAGGGAAAAACCAATGCTTCTCGACTGCCATGGCCTGGACAGAACTAGCGTTCGACACTTGCTTTGAGAGATATACGATGACTCTTGCAATGTCCACCGCGCATGTGCAAAGCATGTTTGGAGTCGCAGTGATACGGGGATGTGTGCCTCGCTGCAGACTCTCCAGAAAGTCGGCGTGGGCGTCTCGCATAATGCTTGAGATGTGCAGCCATGATAAGCACGCCTGGCATGTCGGCCACTTCCTACCTGTTTGACATTATCCACATTCCTCTGTGTGCGGGCGGAGGCTACGGCCTGTCCTATTAGATCTAGAGTCTAGACCAGGGGCATCAAACATCCGGCCCGTTAGGGCTGTGGGAAGAATTGAGTTTGAAAGCGATATTGGATTCATTTGTTATAGCAAGCGCCAGTTTGAAGGGGGGCGGGAGAGCGGGGAAGCAGACCTGCAGTATACTTATGTTGGTGAGGGGAAACAATCTCACACTCTGCGTGTGCTTTGAGACCAAGCCACAGGCACAAGCCTGAGGGGGGGCTGGATGAGGGGTCTAACAAACTGCGCCACAGAACTAGTCCCTATTTTATTATAAATATGTAAATCGTAAAACAGGGTTTGTCTTTTTCAAGTTATTTTTTGGGGCGCAAGCGCAGTTTTTCATTCTTTGACAGAGATAGCGATATTAGCGAGAGGATTAAATTGGAAACTGGGATGAAGAGTCGTGGGGAGAAATTGCCGGAAAGCCAGACGGGGATTTTGAACCTGAACACTGCTCGACCTATGATCTGGGGGACGCGCTCGCTGCCCACTCGGCCACCGTGCGCCTCCGTAATGTTTTTGTCGGATAATTGCGCTCCATCAATGTTTGACTAGCCATGAGTCACTGTGGGTGACTTGTGTTATAAAATATTATTATTATAATATTTGGATGTATTTGGATACATTTATTGTAATTCATAAAATGTATATATTTGTATATCATTTCTCATGCCGTAAAATGAATTATGAATAACACATAAACACGTGTACACAACACATAAAATGTGTGTACATTTTTTTAAGTCGCTTGTCGCAAAAATTAAAATACCGGTAGTTCAATAGCAGCAAGAAATAGTGAGAAATGTTCAGAGATCAACAATAATGCAGTAGTTCAATAAAGTATGTATTGATAGCGAGAGATAGCAGGGGTAGATTGTTGTTGTTGCTAGATATCGCAATTTCAATTCTTTTACTCAAGCAATTGGGGGGTAGAACAAGAAGCTTCTGTTTGTCAATATTGTGGTCCAAGATACTACGGTACTAGGCACGTCTTGGCAACTGTCAAAACCTGAGATGCGGTCATGCAGGAAGTAAGGCGCTATAAAGTAAAAGAAAGGAAATTTGATCTGGGTTCTACATTATTTTGAAGTTATTACATCATGATTTCTCCAGTATGGCCCACTTGGGAATAGCTTTTCCACGACGTGGCCCCCAAGCTAAAATGAACTTGACACCGCTGGACTTGACTCTGGGGGTTCTTTTCTAGGAGGTCGGTGTGTGTGTGTTTGTAATTTGTATGAGGGTTTCTGGGCCGAGCTGTGCCCCATTGATTCCTGTTACACTCCAAATAACTCAACCCTGTGTGTTGTATGTGCGCACACATGACCAACACACTAACGGTCACGTTTCCACATCGCTGGCCGTGGGTTGTCCCACGTCGCTCCCTGCGCAGGGCATTGATTCACGCTAGCCTATTGTGGGCTCGTGGCCTGACACAAATAGAGTTGCAGCCCCTTTCTGTCCCCAATCGAGAGGCCTCGTATGGAAACTGTACTTGCACAACCTTTCTCACACAGTCTGTGAGCCTGGTATCTCTAACTAGAATTGCCAGCACATTTGGAATCGGTTTAACGGTCACCTAATGGCAGCGTCCGCACAATAATCAGCCCGAAAACGAACCTGAAAGAGAAATTTGTAGCACATTCAATGCAGTTTGCATGTAAAACATGGGAAATTAGGTAAGAGAGGGATCATGTGCACACCTCGTCAGGTGGACGAGGCTCTCTGTAATAAAGTAATGATCCGCGGCCCATCATAGGCAGATTTGGTTTTTCAAAATGACTGTCCTACGATAATACAAAATAACATTGTTGTATCTACCATTCCAATGCTAACCACAGTCTACCGTCTCAATGCTAACTAAGGTCTGAAATCTCGCTCTCCCTATCATAAGTATCTCACTTTCTCTCCCAATCTATCCAGCTCTCTCTCTCTATTTTTCCCGCTCACTCAGACCTTTGGGTAATGATTTTACATGTAACCGGGAGCTTTGGAAGTTGTGTATTTACCGGACACCTTGTCGTTCATTTGGCTAATGCTATGAGCGTGTTTAATGCCATGAGTGTGTTAAAACATGTGAGCCGTGACGGCTTTTCTTAGCCGCTGGTAGAAAAGGCCATCAGGTCATGTTCTATTAAAGTGGATTAAAGTGGAAGGTATGCTCGGTGGTCGCACTCTTAACTTTGTTAGAACAACTCCCTGCTATGTCTATTCACCAGAGTCTGTGACTCTTCTTGGGTTCAGTTTAAGATTTATGGGAAATCGGGCACTGAAAATTCATACGGAAACATGTTCTTTGCTAATATGTAAGAAATAAAATCCCGATTTCAACTCTGAAACCTCGATTTAAGATTTGTTTCTGATTATTTATTTACTTATTTTTTTTAATTGAGAAAAAAATCCACACCATAAAGAATGTAATCAGTTAAATTATATTGCAACAATTATATATATTTTTTTTTTTCAATTTAAAATTTTGCAAACTGCCCTCCTTTTGGGCAGGAATTGGAGAGGCCTCACTCTTAGGCATATGGTTAATATAACTTCTATAAATATATAATGTCATGAATTCTATATATCCATATAAATTGCATAGATTTAAATGCATCTAAATATCCAATTATAATTTACAACACAGCAAGCGAAACCGCAGTGACTCATTGTGTTGCCGTACTAAATCACACTAAAATCCAATTTTGATGATATACGATTTTTAAAATATGTATAACAAAATAATCCGATTTTGATTTCAAATGGAATACCCTAATGGTAGCAGAGTCGATGCATAGTACCGATCTTCACATCGTAGGACTAATAATTCTAGGATGTTTAGTTCTACATAGTGTGTATATATACTACGTTCTATATAAGTATAAACATTTCATGAATTATGTCACTTTCTCTGTCTTTTTTTAATGTGCCTTGTAGTCTGGGGAGTTTATTATAGTCTAGAAAATGCAGTAAAATATTGGCACCAAAACTTCGTCAGATAACGCTGTGAGGAAGCTTCTTATAGTGCACACAAATGGCGAACTCCACAACCTTAAATGAAACCATCGCCAACATTGAATGCGGTTGATTTTGATATATCTTTATTTGGGCTTGCTTCCGATCTCCCTTGATGCATGTGTAAACAGGTCGCACCTCATCCATACAGGCAAGAATAGACTTGATTTCCTGTTGCAGTGGTTTATTCCGTGATGACGTGGTAATTCTCTCACTTCAACCGGAACAAAATGGTGCTAATGCGAAGTGGTGCAAACGGACGTCATCATAACCCGAAGGACCGAACCATTACCTGACGGACTGTACCACTAACTACATATATTGATGCATTTGTGTAATACTGTTAACAGCTAACTAGGGAATTTTAAACGTGGCTAAGCAATGCTAACAAAGCAATGCTAACAAAGCACTGCCAGCGCAGGAAAGATCAATATGTAGACCTGTGCGATTAATCGATTTTAAAATCGAAATTGGATTATTTCTTTCAGAGGATTTTTTTAAAACGTGAAATTGTCAAATCCGACTATGAATTATCTGTGGTCTTTTCCTTTAAACAGCCTCTGATTGCATGGGCACTGGCCCACACTTGGAGCAGCTGACAGGCATGCACGCGCGTGCCATAGAGGGAAAGGACACACTGTGAGGTTCTACTGTGATGAATCACTAGTATCGACTTGCTGATGTATTTGTGTCTTCTGCGACATTGATTCGTCAAATCGTTCTGCCAGCAATAATGACAAGCACACAAATGGATAAATGTATTTTTAAATGCCCGTAAAGGATTGTTCAACTACCTGAGCACTCGAGATGACACCACCAAGCCTTCGATACTCGGTCAGTACGAACTATGATATTCAAACCATTTTTAAAATTAGAATCAATTCAATGGCTGCAATGTAGTTACTCTGCACAAACACAATTGTTTTGTCTATTGGTTTAGTGTCTTGAGAAAAAAACAACGGTATGCAAAGGTTTGTGTTGATTATAATGTTGAACAAATGAACAATTTGCACATGCATTCTTCTGCCTGAGACTGTATCCCAGCACACGCAGCTGTCAAATGTACTGCATTGCTAGGTGACATGAAAATATGATTTTGACAATTTGAATTTTTTATTTTAGCAAAATAATCGGATTTCAAATCGATGTAACTGTACAGCCCTACAACAAATTGACCGGAATGACCCAGACGTGAACATTTTTACAACATGTCATTACAAGGCTGTTTCTAATCACTGTTGCTTCATTGTTTTCTGGAATTTGCTCCCAGTCTTTGAACATTGCATAACACAGGATTTTAGATTTTGATTCAGATTCTTCAGAGGAAAACAAAAAAAGTTCAAAGCATAATTGAAAAATGTTAGTAGGGCTGCATTCTTGGTTGGATTTAATTTTGTGATTTTTAAATCCCAGTCTGCACTTAAATTACACCCCACACGCACAACACATAAAGCGCCAACAGTTTGCTGTGATTGCTTACAGTCTATGGACTCCACCCCCTCTATTAACTAAACCCATGAGCTTTTAGAGTGTAAAACTGCAGACCTTTGTGTGTTCTGTGACCCTGGGTGCCGTGGTGCAGGGAAATGGTACATTCCATGTCAGGAATAAAATGAAAAACCAAAAAACGTATTTATACTTTTACATATAGTCATAAGTTATTTTTGCCCGCACGCGCCATTTTTCATTTTTTATTGACATGCTATGTGTGAATCGCGTGGGGAAGCAGACCTGCAGCATACTTAGGCCTGAAATGTGAATCTATGTCACGACAGCTGTGTGTGCGAATACGCCTCAGGCACAAGCGTGTATGGGGCTGGATGAACCGGCTGTAGGGAGAGAAAATGTGGAATACATTTTCCCAATTTTCAATGTTTGCAAATGTTGTGATATATATGTGCGAGTTGAACATATCTAGCAATGGCCCAACTGTGCACTGCTAAGGTTAGGTTCATAAACTGATTTGATTTTGGAGGCCGAAACTTAAGATTGCTACTTTGCTATTTTTGTTTGCTCCATAACTTCTGACTTGGGTGGATGGATTTGCCCCAAATTTGTACTCCTTACAGTCGGGACCACTGCATAGGCCTAGTTACCTGCGCCAGGTAGCTGCCTAGCAGGTTGTTTTTTTAGCAGCGTTGGTTTGTCCCCTCGATAACTGAAAAAGTTGTGCACGGATCTGGATGAAATTTTGTGCGGTCACGTGACTAGACTTCCGGGTCCAGGGGCCGCTAGGAAATGTATTTGGCATGTTTGCCAGTGCCGTCAATAGCAATCTCTACGAACAGTCACATTGATAATGAGTTGCCAGACATACTGCTAGCACTAACAATAGTACTATGTTTTTTGTTATTTATTATTTTTACTATTGTTTAGTGTTTGTACCACTACGGTGCAGGTTTGCAATCTGAGTGGTTCTAGTTTGAAATGTTAGCATAAGTGTTGATTTACTTTTGAGTGTTGAAAGTGACAATGGTGCTTCTTGCTAGTTTTGTACAATCCGGACTCCGTATCGGGACTCAATATCGTCTCAAAGTTGGAAGCAATAATTTTCTTGGACCGTTAAACCTCTGTGCAAATTCCTTGGTGTGAACCTTGCTGGTGCTTGGAGAAAAGATTATGCAGCCCATTGAGGGTCCATTGTACGGCTTTGGAGGGTCGGCTTATACACTTAGCATGTGGGTGAGAGTGAGAACGCTGTTTTCCCAGGAGTCATGTGTAATGTTTAATCAGTAACCAGTATGTGTGGTTGGGTTCGACACCGGCCTGCCAGCGTCTGGGGCACAACCTGCGTTTCTCCTTGCAAGCGTTGAGAAATCAAATGAATGTCATTTAGAGCCAGAACGACTACTACTCGATTACAGAAATTACATGACAATGTCACTCCTTGATTAGTTGCTCTAGCCCTTTTTTTGGAAACTAATAAAGCTAATTCTACTGTTGACAAACTACCTTTACTAGTGCAGAGCCTGTAGAAAACGATTGCACAATACTAGTGTACTTGTGAAAATAGGTGAAATAAGTTAAGTCGAGGAAGCAAGAATAATATTTATGGATAAATATATCGACATTCACACACATAGCTGGGCGCTCAAACCCCCTGCAAATAATAGCCTACACAAAGCGACATGTGCCTGTTGCGCTCGATCAGGGGACTTGATTATGTAATACTGTCAGCCCAGCGGTGTATAGAATGTTTGGTGTGCTTCAGGTTCAATGGCGACAAAAATCAGACTGAGTATCATTAGTTTAATGTCTTATGTCCGCCATACCACTGCATAGTCACCCTCCAAATTCGAGAGCATTCGGTGGTGCTTCTGCAGTTGTGCGTGGAACAGACAAAGGGGGAACGTTGTGGAGCAGTGGTTCGCACTGCTTCCTCACAGCCAGAAGATCCTGGATTCTAATCCCAGCCCGTCCATCTCCTTTCTGTGTGGAGTTTACTTGTTCTCCCCGTGTCTGCACGGGTTTCCTCGAGGCACGCTGGTTTCCTCCACCACCAAGAAGCATGTTCTATTCGACCTACTCCAGTCAGTGCCCCAGGCCAAGGCACTGGCTCTAAATCTTGAGTTGGGTTAGGGATGGGTTAAATGCAGAGGAAGAATTTTACTGTAAATGTTTGCATGTGTAACTAAATGAAATTTTACAGTTTTTTAAAAAAATTGCATCTCTTTCTATCATTTACAAATGTCAATAATCCAGGGAATTAAACGAATGTGTTATGGACGTAAATATATTATCTTATTATCGTATAAAATAATTGCTTGTTGATTTTAGAAAAGCAAAAACATGTTTTATTACTTACCTGATCAATGGAAATTGTGGGGGAATATGATGTTATTAAAATATTCAATAGCTGCAGCCCTAGAAGGAATCATTCTTAGCTTGGATGAAAAAGAAATGTTGTAAGCAAATTCATTTCTATGGTATTGTTTGTGTTGCTGTAAGTGTTCAGTATCCAACTGAATGGGTTGACCATGATGGGAGTGGAGACTGGCATTCGAAACAACGTATATTAAGCACGTTTGAGCAGAGAATGGACCAATATAATGACACGATTAATAGTTGATAATTATTTAATTCCATCGAGTAATTAATAATTCAAGCATTCATTTTAACGGTTGGTTTATTTATTAATCTTTTTTTTTTTTTTTTTTTACTTTCGCTTCTAGGTAATATGATGCGGTTCTGTGCTCGCTAGAACTTTTAACCTGCATGATCAACAAACATTCTGAACAAGGTATCAGCTTAAAAAAATAAGTGGTCATATTACTTGTTTTCATTCTGTAACGCTCTTGGAGGTATTTGAATACTATGGGCCAGAAGGAATGTATTCATGTTAGTTAGTGAAGCATGCAGATGTGCTTCAAATGTATTGTAACATTTTGATTTTAATCAAAATGTTACAATATACCAAATAATTTTTGGTAAGGAAATTAAAAGTTTTAAATATTATCGACTGTCCCATAAACGTCCATCCATAAAACGGTTGCATCTCTAGTAATATTCCAAAATAGTTTGCATGATTAATCGAGGCTAGATGATCATAGTTTTTTTTTCTTTTTTTTTTGTAGTCAGAATAATTGCAAGTAATTGAGTAATCGTTTAATCTCCATAATGAAATACTTTAAAATCTTCATTTGAATGGCCCTCTTGATTTTAAGTACCGTATTGTCCAGGCCAATGAGCGCACCTCTCTAAAAGCCCCACCCCCCTCATTTTTAAGAAAACATGGGAAAATGGCTATATAAGCCGCACTGGCCTAAAAGTCACGGCCATTTACTGAAATTAATATTTAGTTTAACTGAACAGAACTGAACTGATCAGTCTCCAGAAACAGATCCCGAAAACTCCTCGTCAATGAAAAGATAGATAAATCAATAGATAGATTGATAGATCGACAGAATATTTATTGTCACAGTCACAACCACAACAACGAAAGTGACACTCGATCCCTCCATGCCGCCAACACAGGCAGAACAGTAATTATAGAAACAATAAAATAATTAAAATGCTATATAAATCTTGGATAGAATGAGGTGGCTTTCAAATTGAATTTCAGCTGTTTTTTTTTTTATTTGATACTAACGCGCCGGTGGTAAAAAAAAAAACAGAATAGCCGCCCCACCGCATATGCCGCATAGTTCAAAGTGAGGGAAAAAAGTTGCGGCTTATATGGCGAAAAATAAGGTAACTGTGGTGGATTGTGTTAAGTAGATCATTAAGTTAATGAATGCCTGAGACGGGACAGTCAGCTGATCCCGGTCCTCCGCAGTTAAAGATTGGGAGATTAACGACCCATGGAGGGTCCATTTATACCGCTGTCCCTCTTGGGATTTGAGTGATAGTATTTCTTTTCCAAGTGGTTTACGTTGTAACTAGGGCTAGGCAAAAGGTTTTTAGATATTTAAATTGTCAAATCAGATTTAAATGTTTCCTAGGATAATTGCGCTACATCAATGTTTGTAACTGACTTAGTACTTGCAACACAATCCGTCCATGTGGCTGTGTTATAAATCATAATATGGATATTTGGATATATTTAATACAATTCATGAAATTATGTATTCATAAAGGTAGTATAATTATATTAATTAGATGTCCAAGAGTGAGGTCTCAGAACTTCATTACAAAAAGGAGAACAATTTTCAAAATTGGACATTATAAATATATATTGAGGGACAAAATTATTTTTTTTTGTGTGCTTTTATTCTTCTTCAAAACTGGGTTGCATCTGAAGAAATTGAGGAAAACGCACAGTAATTTCAATCAAGGAATTTGAATCAATTGAATATTCAACCATTATCTAATTTTCTCTCCAATGTCTATTAATATTATAATTCATGTATTATGGAAACTGCACATTATTATCACCAAAATAATCGCAATGAGCTTGAATGAGCGATCCTCTGTCTCGTAATCTGAACAAGTGGCATTATAATCACGATTTTGGAATATCGGTGCATTATGTACTGAGTAGGCGGCGAGTCGGCTACTTGGCGCGTACGTTATCTTCAGATATCTCGCAGTGTTTTACAAAATTACGATATCGTAACTCTCTATCTCGCCTGTATTGCCTTACCAGAGGGCAGTAGAGAACTAAAATGAACCTTCTTTTCTCACCTACTGCCCTCTAGTGGCCAAGGGTAAAAGTCATTCATCTTGACAGTAATTACAGTCCGGTAGCTGGTAACGGGATGCAATTCTGTCTTCACTTTCACGGTTCGATAATAAGATTATGTAAAAGATTACAATGTTTGCTGTGCAAATTGTAAGGGGATTCTAAAACGTAGCCCAGCCCTTTCTGTACTTTACCATGTTGGTCATGGGTAGGAGTGTAATAGGAGGCCTGTCTCGTCACGCCTGCCCTGCTGGTGTTATGCAACGTCATGTGGGCAGTCTGTTAGCTGTTAACTCAGAACGTACCCTTGGACATGGGCGTGCTCGGGCTTGACTTACCAAATGTACAGACAATGGCGGCACTTTCCATTCTTTCAGCATTGTTGTATTATGTTCTTATATTCGGTGGTGGATATATACAGAACACTCTCTGTATACATTCTTGGCTGTTCGGATCGGCAATTTCAGTTGAATATAGTATCCAGCACAAAGCAGGGATGTTTGAAAAGTGGAATCATGTTAATAGGATTTACATGGTGTTTAATTACTTTAACAAAAGTAAGCTGGTGTATGAATTTGGCCATCACAACAGGGTAATTATATCAATATTTAAATTGATTCACTTCCTGCTGATGGCTTTCAAAAGCAGGAATAATGAAGAATTAAACATTCTGTACGTAATAGGGTGTTATAATACTATACAAATATAAATAACAAAGATGATCTATACCTTACAGCAAAATGTGTGTTTAACCTCTTCTTTCATAATCTTCCTTGTAAATGTATAAGGAGCTATTGTTTAAAATATGTGTGTATTTCAATTTTTACGAACAGAAATGTTTGAACCGTACCACCCCCATCGATTATTCTATTAGTTTCTGATTAATTTCATGATTGATCAGACATTGATTAATGGACTAAAAGTTGCACCTCTTGATGGTGGCCCTAATATCCTCACTGTGTCTCCTTCTCCCAGCCGTTCTTCTCGCTGATAAAGTTGCGGAAGTTGGGCCTGAGTGACAATGAGATTCAGCGCATCCCGCCGGAAATCGCAAACTTCATGCAGCTGGTGGAGCTCGACGTGTCGCGCAACGGTGAGGAATACACACACACACACACACACACACACACACACCACACAACTGGTGGAGACATTTCCCCTCTAAACAAACAAACCTGCTACTGCGGGCAGACGCCCACGCCATTCAGCTGCTTTGAAGACGTAAACCCCCTCTATGAGGCTCGAAGTATGATCTATGGAGTAGGGTTGAAGAGATCGGGGTAGACAAGTCGGCGAGCGTAGTCAAACTCGCGACACTGCGGACGCTGCGGTAGACACAGCGGCACTAACATGAACGGGGTCGCGTTAGGTGCGGTGTCCATAACCACTCGGCCTACGCGGACCCCCCATGCATCATTCGTTTAAGAACGATCACAACAACATAAATATCTATATAACAAGTCGATTCTACTCTTTGTTCGTCCGCTTGACAGTAAAATACATGTCTCTTTTGAACTTGTAAGCTCATTTCAGGATAATTGTGGAAGCTACTAATCACTTCCAAATCTTTCCTAATTAAATCCAGCATGTGAGATGTTACACAACCAGTTTGCTGTGATAAA